>JAZGTK010005519.1:0-22276 GCA_036877625.1 Ambastaia sidthimunki
AAAGCAGACAGAGCTCTTTTACTATCTGCGCTGCTCTGTAAAAAATTGATTGCTTGTCAGCCTGGAGATAGTTTGCATTCTCTCTCTGACAGTTAATCTGATCTCATTTCCTCACTGTTTAATAAGCTGGGCTTTTGGAATTCCTCTCTTGTGAGTGGATATAGCATTGAGACAGTGAGCAGTCTACATGAACAGAGTGTTGGCAGTTGGTTTTTCACCTCTTTGAATAGGTTCTTGTAAAAGTCTGTAAATCTGATTTCCTTCACAATGTTTTTTTTTCCAAATACAGACAACCAAGAACGTTCTGAAGGACCTTAAATGATTATTTTTAAGACTAGAGATAAGCAAGTTTTTATGTTTACATTATGACAACTTAATTAACTTAATAATTTTGTTTAGGTTCTTAAATGGGTTGAGGAAACTGTCCAAGCCATGAAGGTCCACCTTCTCTCATCTGACCATGAGAATTCCCAGGAGACCCAGTGGGAGGTGCCCTTTGACCCCAGTCTGAAAGAGGTCACTGTGTCTTTAAGTGGCCCAGCACCACAAATTGAGCTCAGAGACCCTCTAGGTAGGAACATGCTCTTGGTTAATATGAAAGTATTCTTCATTGAAAACATATAAACTATTCTTTGATTTGAAATACAGAATTGAGATTTGGTGCAAACATCCCTTATTGAAACTTTTTGATTTGTAACCTGAAAAATTAGGTCGCACAGTTGGGGAACGGCAAGGTCTAACAGAACTGCTCAACATCCCAAACTCAGCTCGAGTGGTCAACCTGAAGAACCCTCAACCTGGACCATGGACATTAAAGGTACAGCACTGATCAGTGTCTATGAAAATGCTACATCATAACTGTCCATCTCATCCAGGCATATAAACGAAAGATCTTTCAGAATTATTGAAAGATCTTAATCTCACTAATTAAGTTTTTTCACCTCATCTAGGTGGGCTGCAGTGGGCGGCACACACTCAGAGTAACAGGTGTGAGTAACCTGGACTTCAGGGCGGGGTTTTCTAGTACACCAGTCACAGAGTTCAACAGGACCAGAGAGAGACCTATTAAAGGTATTTCTTTTTTAACACTTAACACAAGAGTAATTATTTACTGCTTTTCCACTGATATAGTGATGTAGATGATTTTGAATTTGGGCCATTTTTGTGTTTCTACAGAAAAAGGCTGTTTTGGGCAGGAAAAATTTACTATGTATTGACCCATAAACCTTTTGGTTTTGAATCAAGAACCATTAATGTCAGTGGCTGGGAAGCAGGATAGTAAAGTTTTCCAAATGACAAAACTTAATTGCTCCCATTATAATCAAACAAGCTGTCAGCACTTGAAATGCTTGATGCCTTCAGTTAATAGAGGCTGTTTCTATTTTTGTGGTGCCATTTGTTGCTATTGTTACTCCAGCTTTTATACATTACGTTTGTACCAGAACTTTATTTCAGACTGTGCACGTGACTTTTGAAAACTGCATTAGGGGTCAACGTATCCAATTTTTTTCAGGCATTCCAGCACATGTAATTCTAAAGTGTTCAGATCTGAAACCTCCTGGGCTGGTTTCCAGTATGGAGTTAGTGTCTCTAGGGGGCCGCTCTCTGCGTACTATTCCTGTGCCTTTACCAGTCGATGGAGGCTCAGGAGGTATCTGGAGCATCCCGGAGTTCAGAACTCCCTCACAGAGCTTCTTCCTCAAAGTGTCTGGAAAAGATGGAGATGGCTACAATTTTCAGAGACTGTCTAGTGTCTCCTACACCAACATTATCCCAGGTGAGCAACATTTTGCATTGATTATTTATCCTGTCCTCTTTTTAATACAAACACGTACCATTCAAAATCCATGTAGCTCAAACGTTTCAGTTTGAATGAACATGCTGCCTCAAAATGTTCTGTTGTCTTTACTATGTTAACATAAGCTAATCTTGTTTATGGTATATAGAGGGCAACCCAGCTGTGATCAGCCAGCTTCTTGCTCTTTAACCTCTAATCTTCACACCCCCACAGAGCCTCCCTCGGTGAGCATGCCCACTGTGGTAAGAGCGTTCTACATGCAGCCTGTGACGATTGACTGCTCAGTGGAGAGCGATTTGCCTTATAAACTGAGGCTCCTCAAAGATGGAACCACAATAGGAGATGAGAGAACCTATGAGTGAGTCCTTCTTTAATCTCACATCTGTGTATTTCTGGTATTGTTTTAAAAAGATCATCTTTCCTTGTTGAAAAGATCATAAAATTATGTCTTTTAGATGCTTCCTTTGTTGTTCAACCAGTTTCACTAGTGCGAACATACTGGTTTACAAGCATTTGTAGCTGGGGAACAACAAAATCATGCTGACTCTCCAGCTGGACCTGCACCAAACCAGCACAAACCAGCTTGGATCAACTTAAAAATACATGCTTGAATAAGCTGGTCTGTTTAGCAGGGTCTAACGCTTTCTTCTCCCACTCCTGCCTGCTTCTTCTCTGGGTCTTGAAACTCAAACATGCACAAACACTTTTGCAGACACGCTCTCCTGTGATATGACCTTAAATAAACATAACGGAGCAGATGTTAAAGAGAACATCTGCTGGATGAGTTTTTGCGCTGTTTGATACAGTGTGCTGAAGCGGGGCATTTGTTTACAGTCAAGATTCAAAGCAAAAAAGATCTGTGAGGTTTCACTGACATATCAGTCTTGGAACATGAACGGCAGGGGTTGTATGTGTTACACAAAAGAAAAAGCCATCTTGAAAACTAAACAAAAGGCATTGTTGTTTTTATGTGGGCGCTCTGTTTTAAATTACCGACTTGAAATAATGTTGACTTATAGCGAAAGGTATTCTGCAGGCTACTTGTTAGTGATTTTAGATCTTTTTCTATTTAGTTCTGTTTACTGGCTGCTGTGTGTGTGTTAATATCATATTTCATCAGTTTAAGTAAATATGAAACTATATTTCCCTAAATGTGTCTGTCTGTAATCAAAGGCTGCCATTTTCACTAATCACCTGCTTGACTGATATACCTGCTACTTGTAATTGAAGGTCTCCTTACAAAGCATCATGGGAAATTCTGCATGCCTCAGGCAGTGATGAGGGAGCGTATGAATGTGTGGCCCAGAGCACTGCAGGCATGGGGCAAGCTGTCACGCAACTTACTGTTAGAGGTATTGCACAGATGCAGCTACATGGTACATTTTTCATACAATACACACTCTTGTATTTACACCCACACCCTCAGGTGGCAAAGGAGTCTGTAAACTGTAAATGAAAAAAGTTTTGTAATAGGATTGTTAAACAGACAGAAGGTTTCTGGCTGACTGCTGTACTAACAACATATAGAATAATCATTTTTTAAATGTGTTTATGTGACTTGTTTTCAGGGGAAAAAATATAAATCTAAATAGAATAAAACAAGATAAATTTACTTGGAAGTCATAGTTGTTTAAAATAACTTTCAAAATAACTTTTAAATTTAGGCAGATACATTCCTACATTGTGTTTATTAAATAAGTGAATAAAAAATGTTTTTGCCAGTAAAAAAGAAAATGAACTTTTGTAGTGCATTGACTGTTACATTTGCTGTATCACACACTCCATATTTATTGTCTCTTAAAAAACATTATATGTTTATTTATGTCTCTTTCTTTATTCAGAGCCTCCTCCTGTTCTGCTCCCCACTGCGAATGTGACATCATCGCCTGGGGGAGGGGCCATGCTGTCATGCCAGGTTCAAGGTTCTGTTCGTCACAATCTGACCTGGTATCATAGAGGCACTGTTTTATCCTCTCGCTCAGGGAGGGTGAAAGTGCTGGCCAACTCCTCTCTGGAGATTAGCTGGGTTCGAACCCAGGATGCAGGACCCTACCAGTGCAGGGCCACAAATGCACATGGAGAGAGTCAGGCTGTCGTGTGGCTGGTGGTCTTAGGTACTGTACACCACCTGGAAGAACACTCAGCTCATGTGGTCTCTCGAGTCCTGCTGCCATGTGTTTTCCATTACAACCCTCTAAACCACAGCACAAACTCTACACAGCAAGCAAGACTGAGTCCAGCATGTTTCAAATAAAAGATTAATGCAATCTTTGACTGGCAGTTCCTTTCAGAGACTAATTTTGTTGTTGAACAACTAATCTAACAAATCGATTTAATCTAACAAAAAGATTTGTATTTCGTGAATAACTTTTAGCATGAGGACTTTGGCTACCACAGATATAACCATCCTGTTATGTTTCCTTTTGTCTGCAGTTTAAAAGGTTTTATGCCAAGTACTGCACTCTTAACGGAAAGTTTACCCAAAATTATGTCCATTTTCCCTCATGTCCTTCCAAATATGCCTTAAAACTCTGTCATAATTCACTGATAATCTTCAATTCTGTCAAAATAACAGAATAATTATTTTTTGAACGGTTCTTTAAGTAAAGGAAGATTGACCATTTATTTCTGTTTCCTCCACAGAGGCTCCATCTGTGGTTGTTTCCCCTCAGACTCAGAGCTTCTCACTGGGTACAGAGGTCCACATCTCCTGTGTAGTATCTGGATCTCCTCCTCCTAAGGTTTTTTGGAGCCATGGCAACATCTTTCTCTCCAACCGTCATCGGTAGTCAGCCAGCATCCTTCCCACACTCACTATACATCTGTCTTCAATAGCCACACACACGCTGTTTATCTTTTCATTTTTTTGAATTTGAGGCTATTTTTTATCTTCTTTCCCAAAATGAATTATTTATATTTCACTCCTGTTCAAGAAAACTGTGCAGAAACCATTAACAGTCAAAGATGTGGTCCACAGATTAAAATAAATATTTTTTTCAGTCAGTAGTCAGCCTGATGTAATGAAAATACTTAATATGGTAACTGTTCAGTTTATAAAGTATTTCACAGAGGTGTCTCTGTAATGTAATTATTACATCAACGCTTGTGGCTTATATTTTCTCTGCTGTGGTTTCAGAACGAGCATCACTGAGTCTGGCTCTCTTACAATCAGAGCAGCTGCCCCTGAGGATGCTGGGAACTATACGTGCCTGGCCACCAATGAGGCTGGCACGGCCTCCCAGTCTGTTACCATCAGTTATGCAGGTGGGTGCTGGAATCGGTGAGTTCTGTTGATGAAGTGTTTGAACTTTGTGTTTTTGGCAGGTTTAAATATGAAGAGAATATGCAGAGATGAGTACAAATAACAGTACAAGGCAAAGGCTTGGCTTATTAATAATCAAGTATGATATGGCTTATTTCATAAGGAAGTACTTAGTAGTGTGAGCTAATTCATATTCATGAGCTCAGCCTTAGTGACATCACAACATCACACCGCCCCCTGCATTATTCCTTCCTGGTTCTGCCCTTGAGCTGTTAGTAGCTGGTCCATCTTTTTGTGGATTTCACTTAATTAAATGACCTGTCAATTCTGTAAATGGCATGTTCAATCTAACTGACAGTGCAAAAGCCTAAGTTAAGTTGTTGTATACCTCACATGTTATTGACACCTTCCTATGGAGACAGTAAAAAAATGTCCGCGGAAGATTGGTTTCCTCAATGTCTGGACTGATGCCTAATCAATTTCCATAAAAGATGTGCATTACTATGCTGTGTGTGTGTGTTTGATTGGTGACAATGACGTGAATTTTTAGCCTACAGAAATCATTTAACACAAGCCTCCATTTATACCAGCCTAGATAAAAACATGACTTGAGGAATAATTTTAAAGAGCATCTTTTGTGCTTCAATGAGAGCAAAAACCTGCTCTGACCTTTCTTACACAGGAAGTGTTAAATGTCACAAATACGCTTATTTGATTAGAGACCTACAAGTAAACCACCATTTAAATATCATATTTTTAATATATATGTAATATATATTTAAAATATATACTCAATGTGGTCTCAGACTTTTTAATCACAAAAATTGGTCGCTTTGGATCCCACTGTTTGTTGCTATTAGGATCACAATACCTTCAGTAAATGTCTCTTTGTATCTTTTTTACAGTAAAATACACAGAGGGCTTTACAAAGACTCTAACACATAAAACTGTTGAGTGGATTGGTTTTAATTCATGTCTCTTCTGTTGTCGTCTCAGAGCCTCCAGGCATCTCTCTGACACAGCAGGTGGTCATGGTTGTTGCTGGTGGAGATGCCACTCTACAATGTCATGCCTCTGGCACCCCCCCTCCAGTAATAACATGGCAAAAAGGTAAATACTCTAAGTATAAAACTCATAGAAAAAATAAATAAAAAAGCTCATATAAAAAAATGATAATCAGGAGGCTTTGAGCAGAGGTCTCCATTTGCTCTCCACCTGATCTCATGGAGACTATCTAGGAGAAACAAGTGGAGATATTCAAAAGATCTCATTTATAATTAATCAGTTTTATGGGATAAGTTGGCAGAAGAAAGATCAACCCAAAAACAGTCAAGCACAAGCTTTTACCTTTGAAAACATTCATACATTCATCCTACATTCTTACATTCCTATTGGTTCCATGTTGTCTTTGACTCTTGCACCATCTGTCTCCAGGAGATCTTGATTTGGGCACAGTGCCATTTGCAGAGCAGGATGTCCTTCGTGGAACACTGGAGATCCGTGGAGTCCAGGAGTTGGATGCTGGAGAGTACACCTGTGTGGCTACTAATACTGCTGGGTCCACCTCTGCTGTGGTCATGCTGGAGGTGGGAGGTGAGAACATGAGATCACAACCGCCTTACGCAATAGCTGATACAATGTAACCATCCCTGTACATTTGAAGAAGAACTGTTTCATTTTACATGGGGTTTTATTTATTGAGTTCAGTGTCTGAGAATTGAAATACATATACTTTATAGCATAAATCAAAAACTTGGATAAAACTGTTTGATTTTAGGCAGAGCACACCCATAAGCCCATAAGCTTCCAAACCACAAGTGGAAATGTTCCCCCGCACTGTTGCAGGGTGTGAAATTTGGAGAGCAAATGTTGGTTTCAATAACTTAATGTTTTGGAAATGTTCCTTTAATACCGCTAACAACATTTTCAGACTCCCAGTAGCACATGGCTACTTTACGAGCTGGCCTGACAGGTCCAAAACCAGACCATAATATTTATAAACAGCTGGTCTTAAGTCATGCTCATAGCTACTATCCTGTATATAATGTATGAGGGAAAGAAAAGTATGTTTGGGAAAACTAACCTGCAATGCTGAATGTATGGCTTATTTTTTCATGTGGATATGTTGGTGTTCTCAGTTTTTTTAATGTATATGATGAATGTCATGTCTTGTTTGTTGTTTGTTAATTTAAGTCTAGTTTAAGAATGATTAAAAAGCAAATTGTTACAGAATAAGAAAATAAACAAAATGAATAAAAAGTATTAAAAATTGACATAAACTTAATTTTAAAGTGGCTATGGAGGGGACCAGATGTTAAGAAGAATATTCCAGATGTTAAGGGCATAAAATGAGACGTTTCAATCTGTCTTACATTTGAAACCTAAGTGGCGACAGAAAGAAGTAGCTGATTGCATGACCTGTGTGACTGAGGGGCAGAGCAAGTCTCTGCAGTGCCTTAAAAAAAGAAATCATAAAATCAGTTCTGAATATAATTGGTAGCTGGTGTAAAGAGGTCGGTGCAGGAGAGATACAATCCCATCAAACATCTGGCTTTAGTGTACTTAACCGTCTACAGACAAGAAAGTGTATTGTAAATTAAGACACTCCCACTTACAGATTTTTACAATAATCAAGCCAATGTGATGAGTGCATGAATCACTGTTTCCAGGTCTGTGAAAAACAGTTTTATTTAGCAATAGATGTGTGCAGTGCTGGGGAAATTTCCCCTGATGACGACACTATTAACATTACTGTGGAAATTGGTGGATAATGGACCTAACCTGTTCCCAAAACCAGCAATTGACACAGGAGAGACAAAAAAAAGAGAAAAAAAACCTTTAATATTAGTATAGTGTATCATAGCAGAAACTATAACACTGACAATTGTTGTATGATGTATGAAAATGTGAGGTAAAACTTAATACAATAATAGAATAATAATAACATTTCATGGAATTGGTGTAATTTTTAAATATACTCTTAATATAATACTTATATGTATTGTTAGTTCACAACAGCAACAACAAATAACGAATGTAACATTTTAAAAGTTTTGCTGATTACTCTTTTTCTTTGTTTCTTTGTGAAATGTGATGGCTCTTCTTTTTTGCAGCTGCTCCTGCATTCTCTGAGTCCCCTGTGGATGTAACGGCCAGTGTGGGCGATAACATTACTCTACCGTGCGTCGCCCGCGGTTTCCCCACACCCTCTTTGACATGGAGACGCCAGGACGGTCGGCCCATTTTTGGCACTTCGTCTGGGCACACAGGCACCACTCAGCTTCTCTCTGGTGCCCTTCAGATCCAGAGTAAGTAACCATATCTATCTTTCAATAGATGTTTGGGGAGGTCGTTTGCTGGTACAAGTCCTCCCAGATAGTGAACGCAGAGATCCAACCGAAACAGACCTTCACGCAGACCTGAGATAGATCCTGTTCCACCCACGGGAGAATAGTGAAGATGTTATTTTAGGTGTTGACATGGAGTGGAGGTGGTTCTGAAACCAACTGCTGCGATGGAGGAAATAGAAGGTTACAGCTGACAGTTTACTCTCTAAATTGAGAGGAGAAACCCTGAGGAAGATCTCTTTACTTAAGACTCCACTTGGGGGTTGAGTGGGGTAAACAGTCAAACCACAGGTCTCTTGGCCCAGCAGTGAAGCTTCAGGCAGAATAGGGAGCTGCATATGGATAAAGTAGATGTTGAAAAGCTAAATGTTTTTATTGGACAGCCAATATGGTATTTGTGTTGAACTGTGTGTCTGCTGTTGGCTGACCTGGTTATAAAGGTTTATATAACGTCTATTTGAGAAAACCAACGTATCTGGGTTAGTCACTTTTCTCTTGAAACATAAACATATGCATATCCATATACTTCTGCACAAAAACATTGCACAATGCAAATGTTGGTTGTTTTTTTAACAGAACCCAGTAATGTGTTCTGTTGTCATGTATTTCATATATCACTTTATGGCATAATGTTGTTACGTGTTAAGGCTGAATTGGGTATTATACAAATTCCGTTTATGCAAACTGCCCTTGAGAGCTAATCAAAACATTCATAACAACAGCTTTCTTTGTTTTAAATAAGATGGACAGTTGCATCTGTAAAGCAGTGTGTGTGTTATGCAAGAATGAATTACCACAAATGAAGTAAGAACTGTCATCACAATGGAATTAACAGCTTTGCTTTGAAATGTAAGCAAATCAGCATCGCCATAAATTCTCACTCTTCAGTCCAAAAGAACCTACAGCACAAAGAACTTATTGGGTTTTTGTGCCAAACACAAAATGTGTATGTCTTTAACTTTTGAGTATTTATATCTGTAACAAACATGCAGATAATAAGCTGTCATTATGAAGATTTCAAAATAAATAGTTCGTAATCGTAAAAGATTAAAAGATGACTACCACCTCTAGATTCAAAAGATCTTTATTCCAAACCATTAGACAGAAATCTCTTTAAAAAGTTTTTTTGTTAAAAATAATACCATAAAAGAAAAACAATTAAGATTTTGAATTAATTATAGGTCACTAATTAAATATTAGAGGGATTTGTACATTTGTTTACATTATAAACATTGTGGGTTCACTCCATCCAGGTGTTTGGGTCGACGATGAAGGTGTGTATGTTTGTGAGGCCAAAAACCAGTTTGGATCCATCAAGGCACAAGCCAGAGTCACTGTTACTGGCTTAGGTATAAATATATAATGTACTCCTCACCAATACTTCAAATATTCCCCATGATCTAGATCCAGAAACATGGTCTACTGTACAATCTCACTCTAATTATCTGTCCTGTCCACAGAACCACCATTATTAGCTAAAGGTGCCCCAACTGTTACAGCTATGACCGGTCAGCCTTTGAACATTCCCTGCATGTTACTAGATGGAATTCCTCTTCCTGAGAGAGTCTGGACACACAATGGAAAACAAGTGAGTGACTGGACCCATATTACACTATGCTGTCAGGCCTGCAGATTCTGGTGATACAAGCAAAAGCTGAGGAGAGTGTAAATGCTTATGTGTCTATCTTGTTATGTAAGCTGTAATCATCCTCTCTCTACTGTAGGTGCGTGTGGGCGGTAGAGTCTTTCTAAGGAGTGATGGCAGCCTCCATGTGGATCGAGCTGTACCCGAGGATTCTGGGATATATGTGTGCACTGCTATCAATGTAGCAGGATCAGCCAATATTACGATCTCAGTGGAAATTCATGGTTAGAAGGCAGTCACTATCATAATTTAAATAATCATTGAATCATATTTGTCATGTTTATTTGAGGTGCATTATAAGAACAAGGTGATATTAGTACACTGTATGTCAGGTAAAACAACTGACAGCTTCAATCAGTTTCACAAATCTCGAGGGATTTGTAGTGTTTGCTGTCCATCTCACTAGTCAGTTCCACAAATGAAAACTGTTCAACTGCAGTAAAATTGCAGTATTGTTTTTTTTTTTTTGCGATCAACTTAGAGAATAGAGAAAAGTGCTCAGAACTTTGTAATTAGCTTGTGCTTGCAGACTTAATCACATCAGTTATTACATCAGTTCTTGTACATGCTGAAACTGTTTGACAGAAAAAGTTTAAACGTGTGAAAGTGACTACTGTTTGTTTAGATGTAATAGAGTCAACCCATCTAGTCCATAATGCTGCTAAAATACATTCTAATATTAGAGCTTCAAATTTAGAAGCGATAAGTAGCTGAATTCTTTATGACGTATCTTTAGCGAAGTCTAATTGTGAACCTCAGGTTGTTAGGGCCAATGAACAGCTGTTATTCTGACCTACTTTTTCAGCCCCTCCTGATATCAAGGCTGGACCCCTGCACTACACAGCCAATGAGGGTACACCCATCTCCCTGTCCTGTAAAGCAAGCGGGATCCCTGCACCCACCATCGTCTGGTCCAAGGTACATCACTACGGTCGTTTTAGTTTGGTCCCTCTTTTCAGTAATGGCGCTTTTGGCTGTGTTACAATATGAGCAATGACAGATAGCCCTGTGCTAAACAGTGGGCCAGAATAATATAGTATAATGGAGGCAGGAGAAGTGCTGATGCTGCCCATTTGTCTTATGATGTATCACTTTCTTGAATTGCCTTTCAAACAAATGTAAGCTCACATCCGTCCGGCCCCATCACTAAAGTTCATTTTTCCAGCACTCTGTTTCAGAACATGATAGACTCGGGGGGTGTGTTGTCCGCAGAATTCACTGAGGCATGTAAATTGCTATTCTGGTCACATGAAAGAAGTTCTGCTAAAGCTATCTTGTTTTCCGTGCATTATGGGAGAGGGATATGCGTGGGGAATGCTTGATTCCTGGTAACTTGAGAAGCAGCTTCAGAGGTTTTGCCGCTCTGTGGAGACCTTGGACTGGATATGCATTCCAATGTCCTGCTCCAACTAACATGCTTGTTTCAGGACCTTCAGGTTGTCTGCCATCATCTTCTCTCCCCAGGGTCGAGAAAGCCGGGCTGTGTCAGCACCTTCTGAAAGGCCGGATGGAAGTCTATACATCCCCAGTCCCTCAGCAGATGATGCGGGGGTGTATGTGTGTACCGCCACCAGCACAGCGGGCTACACCAGCAGAGAGATGCATCTGAGTGTTAACAGTGAGAAATCTCATGAGTGACCTCATACTTCAGGCACAATTTCCATATACAAGATTGATCTTTATACTGCAATAGTCATTTTCTTATGTCTGAAAATTCAGTTCTTTTGTCTTAAAATCTCTTAAAACAGAATAGTCTGAGATGCAATATTGCATAAGATATAGAAGATTTGTTTTTAGAGAATATATTGTGAAAAAGGTTAGTTTTCCGTACCAATTTGGCGAATGTTTTTTCCCCGTTGTTAACATAAACATCACTGAATTTGGTTAGAGTTATGCTGGAACAAACATTTGCCAGTGGGGTATAAAAAATAAACTTAATTTAAAATTGAAATGTTCAAAGTAAATATCTAGTTTAAAAGAGTTTGGATGTTTTTACTGCAAAACAAGCCAAAGGTCTTAAGAGGGTCTTTATTTATTTATTTATTTTGGAAGTGCTGTGTGCAGCTGCTAAGGAAATTTTTAGAAATAGTTTTTGTTGATTTACTTAAAAAATTGGCTTTTCAAATAAATTACTATCTAAAAATTGATATCTAAAATCTCCCATTTCAACAGCCAAACCAAGAATTGTTGGCGCTCATGGGCCACAGATAATGGTTGATATGGCAGCTGAGGTTGGATCAGAGGTCGTCCTACCATGTGAAGTTCAGGGAAGTCCTACCCCTCTGGTGACGTGGAGCAGAAATGATCAACCTATTCCCCCAGTCACAGCCTGGTAAGAAATTATAATCAATCCTGTTGATCATTACACTGATTACAATAATACACTGAAACAACTAGCAGATCTTTCCAACAATTTCTCATTTAAACCACCATAATTGTTGAACTATGAGAACAACGCTGGTGGCTTTTGACAGGGCTTGACATCATCTAAACATTTAAAATGTTTGTACAGTCCTTTGCTTGTAGAACAATGCAGTTATAATGTATAATAAATGGCAAAAATATGTTCTTGATGAGTGATGAATGATTTCTTGCTGTGAGGGAATGGGCTCTGATGAGGTGATGTAGCCATCTATAAAAGACTTCAGCTGCGTCAAAATTTACCCCAGCTGACTTCCCTTGCCTCATTCTATCTCCCATAGACAAGAATACGAGCCAGTTCGGCATCAACAGAGCCATTAGTGCGATTATAACCTGAAGGACTGATGCTTTACATTTATTTGGCTTAACTGAAAATGAGACTGTCTCAGCAGTAATCTCATGTTTTGAATTCTGGATAAAATAAAGAATTGTGCAACTTCCATATAGATCTCTTCAGAGGCCATAGCTCATTCTTGAATCAAATAATGTAAGGGGGGACGTACAACACTTGAAGCTGTGGCTCTCTCATATCAGTTAAAGCTGGGTCAGATGCACAAGTTGAGGAGAAGCCAAAGAACAGTGTCATTTAATCTCAGTCATTGTGAAAGTCCTGTGGAGTCCTACCTACCAATCAGCTGCAGCGAAAGATGGAATCACATGGGGTTGACTGAAAAACAAATGTTATCTTCATAATGTTAAGGTTGACGCATCTGGTTGATACTTTCATTTTTACTAACACCCACAGGAAAGGAAACTCACAAATAAAAAAAAGATCTTTAATATATAAATTAAAGGTCAGCAATGTGAATATATTGGGAGTGAATGGACAATTTTGCTCAGGTCTCCAGTTTCTCAGATTTTTCTCTTGAGAAAAAGAAGCCAGTTATCACATATTCTGTCATTATGATCAAATTATACACTCCTAAAAACAAAAGTTTCTAAAATATTGTTTATCATGCTGTGTGGTTCTGTAAAGAACCTTTAACATTCACTAAATTTTCTGTTGCGTCAAAGGTTTCTTATAGTGGAAAAAAGTCTATATAGAAAGAATGGGTTCTTTTAGGAACCTTTAACTGAAAAGTTCTTTGAAGAAACAAAATTGATTCTTCTATTGCATCATTGTGCAGAACCTGTTTTAGCACCTTTTTACTATTTTGAGAGTGTCAAAATAGTAACTATCGAAATAATTCTTTAGCTCTATAGTCTTCAACAATAATCTCATTTGTGTTTATTTTTATTTCCCCCAAGGTATTTGTAAAAAACACCCTAGACAAAGTTGATAATACATAACTTTGACCTCAATTATGTTTTGTGAGCTATAAAAGAGCAACCTCTGAGCAATAAACATGTCCTCTGTGCAGACACATCCCAGTAAGGTCCCCATCAGTTCAACTCAATGTAAAACATGCATATGATGGTAGTGGGCCTGGATGTGGGCGGGATCAGAATTAGATGCATGCTGGGAATTTTTGGATGCTGGAGCATTGTGATGCCATTAGTCAGAGGGATGCAGTGGATAGGTATTGCAATGACAGCCTTACTGTGAATAGGTATGTGTGTGTGTGTGTGTTTGAGTGATAGTCACAAAGGAAGAAGTGTAGCCTGCGTAATGTCCTAGTCTCGAGGAGCTTCCTGTCTCATAAAACAGCATGTTGACGTCTCCGTCTGCCTGACGAGAATAACACACCACAGCAGAGACATCTGCCATACAGGAAAGAAGATTGTGTGTGGAAAGTGTGTTTAATGTAGAGTGAATGCCTGAGGGATGTTGGGGGCACCGGCTCACTTTAACCTTTATGAGGTTAGAGTTTTAACTAAGTGTGATGTATGTCAGAAACAGTCCTTTGACTTTCTTGCTTAGGTTGAAAAGATCTCTCCTGCTAACAATTTTAGGTTGTAAGAACGTTTCCCTAGCATTTCCATTAAGTAACAAAAACATTACAAATGTTTTTGAAAGTTTGAAAGTTTAATGCTGGGCAAATTCTAGGTATGTTCAAAATGTCTGGTTTTATCTAGGAATTTGTTTTTACTTTAAAATATTATGGTTATGCTGCATTTTGCATAATATTAGCATATTGTTATTATTGCCATTATTATTCACATATTATCTTTCATTAAAATATTGTAAAGTTCTATTTCTCTTTTTTCTGGCTCATTTTGGCGCCCGATTATGATAATTATTATGATATAGTCTATATTTGCAAGTGTATTTATGTGTTTCTAAAAGAGCAAATGATGTGTCATTCTGATGTCTTCAGCTGTTCACATATAATCTAATGAGCTCTTTGTATATATTTGTTTGTGTGTATCTGATCTGCAGTGTGTTTGTTTATACTTGATTCAGTGGACATTAGACATGCTGTCCACAATTGAGCTTAGACATTTCATAGACGTTACATCAGTGGTATTAAATTTCACAAGGTCTGGTATCTAAATCGTCTTCCAGGCAAAGGTCAGAACAATCATAACTTACACAGTTTCAGAAGCTCTGCTGTGAAATGAAATAAGCAATTTGATTTTAAGACTATAAGTTTCCAAGCTGGCAGCCATAATGTTGTAATGTAAAAAAATCATAATGCCATAATATAAAAAAAAAAAAAAACGAAATAATAAATAAATCTGTTAAAATTGCCTCAGCTTGTCCAGCAAACAACTGCAAATACTTACATGAATTTGAACCAGATTTGTTATCATGAAACAGATGCAGCATTAGTTTGTGCGACTGTCAGGGCATTCAGTAGGCGTGTTGTTTTCAGTCAGCTGTGCACAACAATCTAGACACATTGTTTGTTCTAATAAATAGTTTGCTGTGATTTTAGCCACTCCTCTGCTAAATATTTCACACTGTATTTGTCACTCCAGATGCAGCTTGAGTACAGTTGCCATATTTGACATCTTGTCTTAAGAATGCGCTGAGAAAACTGAGATGCATTGCAGTGGTGTGAGATGCCCTTCAACACAGATTTACATGCATAAACAAATTCAGACAGTCCAGACAGACGCAAAATCGTGTCTTGGGGATTTATCTATTCCATGTGGAGAAATAAATACTTTGAGAATTATATTAATTTATGCGGAATGATTCATGGGCCAGGTGGAACCAATCTTAGGACTGGATCTCGGTCCGGTAATTGGTAGTCTCTGTGATAGTCCACATGTGCATGGCTTGTCAGAGGTATTTTGTCCCAAATAGGGTTTAGTGAATATAACAACCTTTGTTGCTTCCTTTCAGAGTTATTAGTTTTATTTGTATTTCAATATAGTTGTCATAATAAAGTTGATGAGCAAAATGGTTCCAGACCAAATTAATTCAAGCTTATTTTATCAACTGGTTTTAAGTGCCAAGTCAGAAATCTGCTTGCGTATGTGTGCATAGATAAAAGGCCACACATTTGTATACAAATTAGTTTTCAACACAACTTCAGACGTATGTTTACTCAAAAACACACATTCTTTGACCTTACAAACTGACCTTTGACCTTTTCTCACACAGGTTCACGGTTTTGCCATCTGGTTCTCTAAAGATTAGTGATGTCAGACTGATAGATAGTAAATTCTACACCTGCTCTGCTGCTAACCCAGCTGGGAACATCTCGCTCACCTACAATTTGCAAGTGCAAGGTGCAGTACAACAGCCCTAAGATTTATCTGTACCTCAGAAATTGTCTCCTTATAAAATTTTTACCTTTGGCATTTTTTAAACACAATCTGCCTACAAAAAAGTATTATGGTTGTATCATGATGGTAAAAGATGCTAATGTGATATGCCTGGTACTTCAACATTTATACAAATAAAATACATACAAAGAGTAAATGTTCAAAATCATGGTATTAACATGATACGTTTATATGTGAGTGTGGCATTTGTAAATGTTTGAATTCCTAAATTCACACTATATGATGATTTTAAAACTCTGAAAGAAACAAAAGTACCAAACAACTAAGAAACCGATATAAATAAACCATATATGTTTCCTTTCCTAACAGCTAAACCAAGAATTCAACCAGCACCTACTTCTCTTAAGGCTCTAATTGGCCAGACGGTGGTGTTGCCATGTGTGGTCCAAGGAGAGCCAACCCCTCAGATTAGCTGGCTTCATAATGGACGTCTCGTGGGCAATGACAGAATGCTAAAGATCCAGGCGGTCCAGCACTCGCACAGCGGCACCTACAACTGTGCAGCAAGGAACGGTGCTGGGGAAGATTCCATTGGGATTGTTCTGGAAGTGTTAGGTACAGTATGTCTGTTGTCTATAAACAGTTTGAAAATACTGTATGTACTTGTATACTGGTGTTTTATTAATTTCTGAAGAAATTTCACAAATATCTCTTTGCAAACCATCTCAGTTCAAAATCAGTTATTAGTATTAAGTATCTGAAACCAAAATCAATATTTTCAGACCCTTTAAATCCCAAATCCTTTGCAATCTTTGGATGACTTACATGAGTATTTGAACACCCCCAATGGAAACGGTCAGAAATCACTTATCCCAGTGTTCCCTCTGCTCCCCACTCTGACCCTGAACTTTAGCCTTAAACCTTTAACGTTAACCCTGTGTTCTGTGTGTGGTTACAGAAGCCCCTTATTTTGAGAAGAACGGAGAGACCATCATTGAGAGTGTGTCCAACAGCAGAGTGATCATTCCTTGCCCTGCACGAGGTAGGTCACAGAGAGATGTATACAGAGATGTATCCTGCAGAGAAGACCAGCATGTGTTTATTTTATGCTATTCCCCAACATGAGGTTTTGTTATCCCCACCAGGCCTCTAAACTTGTTTAACCTGGAAGACGTCATTTGTAAAACAGCTTTACCAACAAAATTACCTAGCACAAAACCAGCCAAACACATGTTGTATCCTGTTGCCACATTAGAAAAACTGACTTATCAAATCTATACCATGTTATTTATCTTAACCAGCTGCACCCCCAACCAGCTCCTTAAAGGACAGGAGATTTTGTCAATTGCTGCAGTATTTTGCTGGGTAGCTCCACCCACATCTTCTGAACATAACAGGACGTTCAACATCACTTATGCCCTCATTGGCTGAAATTGTGTCATGCTGTGCAGCAGTTTTCCCTTCAACATGGACAGAAAAACTGCTTGTTGTAAATGTGTCAAAAAACACACCAGCATTATTTTCTGTGCTGGTTGACACTAAGCTGGCCTTGTTTTTGCATATTTTAGATATGATTTTAGTTGTTCCGGGCATTTTCTCTGGCTAGATTTTATTCCATAAACAATGGCAATAAAAAGTAACGGAGGTAAATAATGTATCATCATATGACAAATATAAAATAACAGTGATGGGGTGAGTTTATAGACAAACACTCTGTATGTAAATTAACCGTGAAATATGATATATTGATGATGCATTATTCAGACAAATACAGTTCCAGCATCTTTATGAATAGTAGTGTTGCTCATACCCACAGGAAAAGAATTATGAGTGTGTGTGTATGTGTGCGTGTGTGTGGCTGGGCATAAGCGCTATCTCTGTGTCTTTGGGAGCCCTGTTTTCTATTTCCCTCCGTCTCACACCAGATGGTCTCTTTGCTCATCTCAGTCTCGTCCTGGCTGCTGTAATTGCCTGTTTTTCTTCAGGTTTGGTAACACTTTGCACAGGTTGAATCAACAGCTCTTGTCACTTAAACAGGCCTGGAGACGAAAAGGTGTTTAGTGTGAATCTGTGTGAATGCAGCAGTGTCTGTTTAAGAAATGCTTGTGTACATACTCTGCCTTACCCGCTGTAAGCTAATAGGTGTTGTTATGACCTGCCATGGCAACCCCCGCGTGTGCCGCAGATATGACGTGATGGATGTGTTTCGTGACTGTGCATGAGAAGTGCTATGCAGCTGGAACTCACTCTTCTCTTGTGTCTCTGAGGGCCACATCTGCTTTCCTGCAAAACAGGGCCTGCTGGGAGAGGAACCCTAATTAGGGGCCGTGCTGAATGAGAGGAGAAAGCAGGGGGAGAAAGTGTTTGATGGGTCTGTTTTGCTGCAGGAAAAGAGGTGGTCACCGGTAGAGTTGAGAGTCAGCAGGAATCTGGCAATATATTATATTAATGCCTGTGTCACGAGATGGTAATATTGCAGTTCTTTAGGTTTAAGGTATAGTTAAAACTGTGATATTGTGAGTTGTTTCTCTTCGTAAGCATGGAACGTTTTGTATTTTTTGGTTTTGTTTGTAGTAATTTTGGTCAAATAGAAACTGATTGTGTGTTGACCTAATGCTACATTTAGTTTCACCTTCTGATTCACATGTTCTGAATGGTGAACAGCCTCCTTTTTCCACAATAACATTCATGTGAAAAAAATGTAACTAAAAACAATTATTTTGGCATGAGAATACACATGAGAATACAAAGTACCGTGAGGTAAACAATACAAAAGAAACTTTTTTTCTGGAACTGCAGTAAAGTGTCAAGTCACCAGAGCTATTAACTTAAATTTGCTCTAAATTGCTGTTAGTGTTTTTCTGCAGTATTTTAGTGGCCCTAATTGTGTTGTTATGGCGACTAACGCTTCACTCTGGCTAAGACATCTGTGCAGTGCTAATGAGAGGTACTTTGAGAATATGTCAGTAAAAATATGTGCAAACAGACACGTTGTTATACATATTTAGTGGCAGTCATCAAAAGACCCACAAGAAGCTTGCCTGCAAACTAAAGACTCCCCCAGTAATCACAATTTACAGAAAATAAAGAGCCAGCTCAGCCTGTATAATTATAGATAGATTTAAACTTGATGTATGCTGTGATTCCACTGAATGTTTGTTAGTCGAATTTCTTGCAAACAGAGCTGTTGCTATAACTCACAGGGTCCAGGACAGCATTTTTATGAATGGGCCCCCTTTCCCTCAGACCTAATGAGTAGGTTATATTGAGAACCTTAGTTAAGGCCCTTAGAGGACCCCTTTATCACAGGGCCTCTGACAACAGCCTTGCTTGATGTTGACTTACCAATCAGTGTAAACACTGTAAATCTGTGGCACTATTAAAACATACTTTAGATTATTTTAAACGGTATATATTAAGTGGTCCAACATTCAGCCATCATCTTCTGGCTCTGCCAATAGCGTGAATTTAGGGCTTTTGGGGCCACACAATAAAAGACAGACAGCTAGACAGTATATTTAACCTTTAAACATACAACATTACTGCACATTCTATAGCATTATTCTGAATCATGCTGGGATAAAGGAGACATCCAAAACATGCAGTGTGTTTGAGGCCCCTAGAAACCAGTTCTTTACAAACCAATGCATTATATTAACACTGGCTTACGTTGAAAGACACAGCCGCACCCACGAACACCAGAAAACTTATAAACACAGAATTCCCAAGCACACAAAACTTTTTTAGAAGACGTGTCATTTGAAGTATTGTAAGTGGGATTGCTGAAAAATAAACTGCTCCTAATGTAATCCTGTAATGTCAACACTGCCAGCTGTGCACATCATTCCTAAAGTCACGAAAACAATAAATCCAAACATTATGACTATAAACATCTGCTCTGGAAGTTCTTTTGTCTCTCCTTCTGATTATCTTTTTATAAAAAGAAAAAAAACTTGTGGGATAGTTCACTCAAAAATAAAATAAATGTAACCACCTTAATGTTGTTTCAAATAATGGCAGGTAGAATGTTGTCTGTTTAAACCCTACTTCTTAAATGGCAGTGTAGTTTCATCCACTGTGCTCTCTGTGAAACCAAAAGCAAATAAACACTTGCACAAATGGTCTTTGGAGGAGGTTTAAGAGTTCATTGTAAAACAAGTACAAGGTTGGCCTCTGCCCTGTCATTTCCCAGAGGAAAATGTTATTGCTTAGAGGTGGCTGCTTTAAAGCTTAGGGGAGTTATTAAAGATCTCACTGTGAACTTTGCCAACAATTGTCTCATTTCATTTCTATTTTTTCCTAGTACTAAGTTGTAAAAATGAATATGTATAGTGTAGCAAATGGAAGTTTGAAGCAGTTTAATGTTAAAGTCTGAAACTCAGTGGAGGCATATGTGACATAACTGGGGTCTTTTTCTCAAGAGAAAAATCCGAGAAGCGGGAGACTAAAGCAAGCTTTTTATTTAGGAGACACACTACATAGGAGACACAGCTAAAGTATTAATGAGATCTCATTATGCTTTTTCCTTCCTATGGATTAAAACTAAGCTAACCTGACCTAGTAAATCAGCTGAAGGGGTCTGGAGGCAGCTGATAGGAGCTCATTGGTGTGTTTGAATTACAGTACACAGCTGAAGTCTCTGGACTCGTTGTCTCTGTGCCATAAATCTGGAGCTTAGCATTCTTACGGTTGATCAGTTTTCTTCTGATATACAGAGTCGGACATTTTAAGTTGCGTGCAACCTTGATGTTCTTTTTTAAAGGACACTTTGAAGCTGATCTGCTTCTGAGTAGAGACATTTGCTGGCCTCCATTTCGTCTCCGCTCTTTGTTTTCTGGCTGTCAGATGGATTGATTTCTGTTCTGCTTTAAGCTCTGGAGATCTGTATATTCAGTGTCTGCTGGGAACTGTGATATTGTCAGACCTGATCGATGTCTGCTCCTTCACACACATTGCTTCTCTCTCTCTTTTTGTTTTGCTATTTCCATCACCTGGCAAGGATCTCCACCTCCTTGGGTGCGATGGTTCAAAAATGGTCTGGAGATCCATATGGAACAATCAGAGCATGGTGTGTCTGCAGCTGAGGATGGCTCGCTGGTGATTGGCTCAGCTTCAGCCAGTCACAGCGGAGACTTTAAGTGTGTGGCCACTAATGAAGCAGGCTCTGTGGAAAGGAAAACCAGGCTAAAGGTCAATGGTGAGAATCTTGCATGTTTATGTTTATATGGCCAGTGGCTTAATACTAAACCAATATCACTACGTTTATTCCTTTGAAGTACTGGTTGTTTCTTTAAAAATTAAATTTCTGTCATCAGATTCATCCTCAGGTTATCTCATAGTTGTATGACCCTTATGGAAGATATGGAATTATGCTGAATAATTTCTACATCCTTTAATGTAGTTCCTCCCGAGATCCAGGATGATGGGCAGCCATTAAACCTGACGGTCACACTGAAACAGCCTCTCACGCTGGGGTGTGATGCTTTTGGGATCCCAACTCCTACCATTACCTGGACTAAAGACAATCGACCAGTATGTTTCTTTTAATAGAACCTTTTCCTCTAATAAACACTTATATTTTGTATGTTATATACTCTACTATACACGATACATATCCTCTATAGTACTCCTTTATAGTTCTGGTAACATAGTGCTATCTAGTGGTCATAAAATGTACAGCAAGTGTTGACCACTACTTCTAAATCAATTACCTCGTCTCTGCTTCCAGGTACTGGAGACCCCAGGGGTGTATCTACAGAATGGAAAAAGACTCCTAAAGATTTATCGTGTTCAGAATGATCATGCTGGCCACTTCTCCTGCTGTGCTCAGAACTCCGCTGGGGAAGCCAGGAGGGAGTTTGCTATTGAAGTACAAGGTGAAAAACAGGCAGACAGGTTTTGTAATTTAAAGTTAACTTGAGGTAAACAGACTGAAGTTTAATTAGGGTAAATAACAGCACTTTGTTTTTGTCTTTGGATTTTAGTGTTCGGCTCAAACACCTAGAGTTTATTTTCAAATATATTGTTAACAATATTTTATGGGGTGTTAAAAATTATGTAAGAATTGAACATTTGGAAAATATGAAGTAATCATGTGTCTAGTAGCCCTTGTGGTACTGTTACTGGTGGTAATACCATAGAAATACCATTCTATACCTTAGTATTCATATACCTTAGTATTTACA
>JAZGTK010005520.1:0-22274 GCA_036877625.1 Ambastaia sidthimunki
CTTTTTATGTCTTTAGTTTACATGCTTCAACACATTTGATTATAATAAAGAAACTTTAGAGATTTCAGTGTTTTAACAGACCCAAAAACCTGTCAATGAGAAAAAGAATAAAGTCAGTTTCAAAAGGAAATAATACTTACCTAATAACATGTGGCACAGTAATATAACGTTAAATCAAAAACCTGTCCAGTCGAAAGATTCCAAAATTAATCCTTTCGGAAATTCATTTTTCCTGCAGTGGGATGATTTTCTCATTCAACTTTTGTTTAAACAGAAATTGATTTTATGCCATGTCTACATTTTGGGGCTCTAATTTCCGGACACAGCAACAGGACGGAGGAAAGATGGGTTTTAGATTCCTGCTGTATTTGCACTGCTGTAAAATGAATCACTGTTGAAGTGAAGACCTATTTTCGTGCCCCATTATATCATAATCCTGCAGTGTGAGGTGGCACGACAGAAAATGAAACTTTAGTACATATTGAACACTTAATCATTGAGGGGAATAAAGCTACTCTGCACACCCTCTGAATTTAATTTTACAACTTCACAAAGCCAGGGGATGAGACAGCAGGGGTCGGATACAGATTTTTGTATTTCAGAAAGAAGAAATGTGTTAAATCTAAGAGCTAAGATGCTAAGAGCGTTTTATGATTATGGCAAGACTGAATAAATTTTTTTTTTCAATTCAGCAATCATTTGTAATTGGTGGGGCCTCAAAATAATGACACGTCTCATAATACTGCCATGATAATACAAGAATGTGGACATATTATAGCAAGCTTTGTAATAAGCAAAGAAACCGATGAATTTTAATGACTTTTTTTTCAGTTATTAATGATTACTGGAAAATAACTTTTTTTTTTGTTTTTATAGATCATATTTAGAGATTGTGGGCTGAGCTGTCCATTTCTATGTCATGTAAAAATATTTATAATATATAATAATATATTTAAATAATCATACTTCAATATACAATTATACTTACTAGCGTACAAATGTAACAGACATTATCAGGCTGGCCTGAGGGCAAGTTTTACTCCATATGCATTAGATGCAATATTACATTAACTACACAAATTACTTTTTCATGACTTTTTATGGCCGGGAAATCACAATACACTAAATACCCAAAGATACAAGAATACATGTCATTTCATGTGTGCTTAGCCACAAAAATTGACAGTGTAAACTGTCACTAAAAAACGAATGTAATGACAAAACCCACTGACAGGAAACAAGCAGATACCGCCTGGTCTCAAAAGACTGCATTTAAGGTACCTGATCCATAATCCCATAGAGACACCACAGAAGACAGAAGCTCACTGCGCTCATCACAGAACACGCTTCATGTCACTTCATTCTCTCTATATGAGCGATAACAGGTACAGCTCCTCTGCCTTTATGAGTGTGTGCCCATGTGTGACTTGTTAGGGTGCCTAAATCGGAAGAAGACACCCCCGTTGTACATCATGTAAAGACTGCTGGGAATGTAATGCTTTGAAACTGTGCTCACTTCCGAGCAAAGATTACAGGAGGAACTCCTGCTTTTGTTTTCCTGCTTCCCAGGGAATGCTCTGTAGTTTGTTCCATCATGTTGATAAAAATTCCGGATGGCTGTTGCTTTGATAAAACCAAACCCAGTAGGAAGAGATGACTCCGGCTAACAGGGAATGTTCTCCGGACGATGGCTAATGTTCTCTCAAAGTTTTCAAAAACGTAATTTTAGTAGAATTATTTTAACATTACATATCATATGAAAAACATTATTCTTAAGTTGTTAGTGGAACATTTTGGTAATGTTACAGAATTCTAAAAACTTTAAATGTTCTTGTAGCCAAGCAATAACGTTAATGCAACTTCTGAAACGTTTTGAAAATTCCAAAACACATATTTAACGCTTTTGTTACTTGGAAATGTTAAATGGAAATGTTACTGAAATGTTCTTAATAAATAAATGTAACGTAAATGCATAGTAGAGTTAATTTAAGTAATTAATGACCAATGTCAAATGAATTTGCACATAAAAACAGCTCTAAATTGCAAAGAGTAATTTATTGTTCTGACATCAGAACATTATCCAAATCCAGCATAATTATCTATGTAGCTTGAAACAACACTGAGGACCAGGTCAACATTTTGAGTTTTGTTTTGTTTTCTCAGTTGAAACATGAAGGTAAACAGAAAAGTCTTTTCCGGTTTGCTGCTTTCAGACACCGACATCTGCACATAAAAATTATATAGATCTATATTTATATTCATATTTATATATTTATTATTCTCTATTAACATTTCAGTGTAGCAGTTTATTACCTTGTGTCACCTGTCAGAACAAAAGCTCTCAAATCAAACAATGACCGACATACAGCACACACTCAACTAACATTGAGAGACAGATTTTATACATCTTTGGAGGGATTTAAGCTTGTAAAGATTTTGCCCTCCTGGTACTTTTCCAGTATTTTTAGCTTAATTCCAGTAAAACACACTTACCAACAAAAAGGCAGGTACAAATTGAAAAAATAACTAATACTAGTAACTTAAAAATGTCTCCGGTGCTTATTTAAGAGATTAAAAAATTTGGCACTATGTTAGTTATCAGTTATTTAGCACAGAAAACTCAAATAGCGGTCTAAAACAGACAGTTTTCCTGCAAATATGGGTGATAAATAGACTTGTTCATTTTTTTTCACACTGAGTTTAGAAAAAAAGAGTTAAAGAGAAAAACAAAAAAACTACATTTATTTTTTTAGGCAGTGAGAAAGCACTTCAGAATAAGCAACACCGGCATGTGCATCTTTGCTCTCGGAACATTTCTGCATTTTGGGAAGGAGACACTGATGGTTAATACACATCCCCAAGTTTTTTGTTTGTTTGTTTTCTTCTCCCTACTGTAAAACAATTCCCAAAGCCACGGGAAGAACTGGGTGGTGTGTGTAATTTTTACACAATGCACTTGTGTAATGCATCTATTTAATGTACACAAATACTTTACATCAACAACTTAAAAAAGATCAAATGAAAAATTATCAAAAATAGATGAAAAACAGATGGAAAAAAATCTTCCTTACTAGTCAAGATCCTTTGATCCAGCATGACGTAAAATGAATGAAAATAACGTTTTGAAAAAGGTGAAAAGCTGTTTCCGTAGCTCCTGTCACAAACTTTTTCTTGTGCTTACATACCTCTTTTTACTCTGCCATACTTGTAAACTCTCTTTTATACCTACCCAATCTTTCAAAACAAACCCACTCTCTACTTAAAAGGTTAAGCTTTTGCTTCCTTTGAAGTATGTGCCTTCTCTCATCTCTTATGCATTCTCTCTCTCTCTCTCTCTCTCTCTCTTTCTCTTTTCTCTCGCTTCCTCGCTCTCCAGATGCACCCCCTCTTTTTCCCCAATTCTGCTCGTATTCATCATGGAACCAGCTTGGACGAACAAAACCTGCTGAGAAATGTTTTGTGATATGCATGCACATGCAGTTTCCCGGCCTCTTGACATGCCCCGCCCCCTCCTCGTGTTGGCAAGGCTCTGGGGTCACGAGGTCCTAAACCCAAGAGTCTGGAGAGGCGGGATAGTGACTCGTCTCGTAGTTGAGTTCGCTATAGGGGCGGGCAGCAGAATAGAAGTCCACGTAGTTTCCTGTGGACTTGAGTCCCAGGTGCATATTCAGATCAGTGGCGGGAGGCGGGCGATGGACCTGATCCTCAAAAAATTGCTCCTCAAAGTTCCTAGTGGAGTTTTGGTAGATGGGATATGCCTCATAGTCTTTGTGTGGGGGCTCCTGTGGTGTGGGTGGAGCTGGGACCTTGGAAAAACAAGCATTTGTAAGTTAATTCATTAACAGAGCTTGTGCATTTCATTTTAAAGGAGTAGAAAGTGATTTATGAGATTTCTGAGGACTGAAGTAATCCTTACTATAAAGGTAAAAAACAAAGTGGATCAGACAGATCACCACAACACCATAACACTCTCATAGCCAATCAGCAAAAGGGGGCGTGTACACCAGCTGTCACTGCCTGTGTTGCACAGAGTGTTTGTTATTCTGAGGGCGGAGCAATGAAGAGAGAGATGTGTTTGTTTGGTTGTCAATTTCAAATATTAATAGCATCTCTCAGAAATCAATTACTGCATCTCTGAGTTGTGAATTTTCTGAATCTGAGATTAAATTAAGAGGCAGATGTTGTACTTCTAAACTGATTTGGAGCAGCAGCATGTTAAAACCAGAGTTTGGCAGTTCTTCCAAAAATAAACATCCTGTTATTATTTACTCACTTTCAAGTTGTTGTAAATTCATATGGCTTAACAGGACAAAATTAGATGTTAAGCAGCTGTTGCATGGCTTCAGAAAATTTGGCAAAAGCACACAAGTTGTATAATCTACTTTAGGATACATTTATGGTGCCCTTTGAAGCTTGTCAACCTACAGTTTCATTTTTGTTGTATGAAAAAGGAAGCAGCATAAACAGATAAAACTAAACTTTGTGTTTCACAAAAGCTAATAAGCCACACGGTTGTGTTTATATTCCCGTTTCTTTAAATTCACCTCATTCAGAGAATCTTTCGCTAACGGAGTGATCTGAGGCAGAAAATTAGATGTTACTAATTGAAATAGATGCAGCTCTGAATGCTCTCCAGCTACAGAAAGGAAATATCCACGTGCAAGCCGGGCTTATCAGTGCCCGGCCTCCTCGCAGCTGCTCGCCTGGGAAAGCGTTTCTGTCAACTGAGTCAACATACGGTGTGTTTCCGAAGACTGCCAGAGACATCTGGCCAACTTCCTCTATTCCAAACCCTGACAATTTTTAGCTAGAGAATATAGTGATACCCTCCAATAACAGGAAACGTTCTTAGAACATTGGCTAACATTCTCTAAAATTTCTATTATTAAAAATGTTCTTGCAGTAATGCTAATAGAACGTTTTTAATGTTATATTTCATATATTTCAAAAATGTTACTCTAAAGTTGTTAGTGAAACAGCTTAAAGATGTTACAGAAATATGAATAACGTTCTTAACCAAGCAATAACATTAAAACATTCCTAGAACATTCAAAATAACATTTTAACATGTTACTTAATGGAAACGGTATGGAAATGTTCTAACAAGCTAAAATTGTTAGCTGGGACTCTTACGAACAGATAAGTAGGAGTAACAGATATTGTACGAGTAAACAAATTTTTTTAGGCATTTTGAAACATGTCTTTGTGACTCATTATTACAGCCTGACAGCTCCACAAGTCAAATAAACAACATCTGACGGTGCTTTGCAAGAACAATTAGATCTTCAGCTTTATGGTTTGCCAACACTGTTACAGTTTGACAGACAGACAGCTGTCTTACACTACAACATGCACTAATGAGTTACCCTCACATGTGTGCATCAACCAAACATATAAATGTCCAGCTGAGACAAATTTCACACATGGTCTCAGAGCTGCAGTCCCAGTCTGACTGGTTAGCTGAGCTATCTTACGCTGGGTCCCCAGCTAACAATTTTAGGTTGCAAAAACATTTCCCTAACATTTCTATTAAATAATGAAAATGTTAAAAATGTTATTTTGAAAGTTCTAGGAATGTTTAAAACATCCAGTTATTTAGACAAAGTTATTTCTTTGTTATAAGGACGTTTTTCAAAATGTGCTAAAATTTTGTTAATTTTGTAAATATAAATTTAAAAAAATGTCCCATTAATAATGTGTACATTTTTATTTTTACATGATATATAAAATAAAAAACGAACAACATTACTGCAAAAACGCTTTGAATGCTAACTTTGAACTAACTTTTAGAGAACATTAGACAACGTTCTGAGAATGTTTCCTGTTAGCTGGGTCAGTGCTCACCTGGTTGTGTTTGATCTCTTCATTTGAAGGTTCGTACGAGTTCCGGAACAACGTAGAAGTTCCGCAGGATGTCTGAACTGTGGGATGAAAGCAAGACTGTGAATGTGCAGATGTTTTTTTAAAAGCATTAAATAACCATGAAAAGTCATTTAAAACGCAGCAACGCCAAACAGCAACATAATAAAAAAAAAAGTAAACCGCAATGCTTATCTACACACATTTTTATTTAAACTAAAACAGTACATAACATTTAAAAAAACGACACAGAAACTTCATGAACGTTTTTGCGTAGTGATGTCAACGATCTTCTTAAAGTTACACATACCTGCCATTGCGTCTTTTCTAGAAGTGTGTTCTCCTTTGTTTCCATGGTAACCGGCATTGGTTCCAATGGGGTCGTAGTCGCTCTTCCTGTCCTTGAGGCTGATCATCTCTCTGGGTGAGGCAGGGGCACTGGCTGCAAATCCAGTCACACACACACGCACACACACACACGCACACACACACACACACACACAGTTCTTACTGACACGACTGACCTCACTTTACACTATATTAGCTGCTTTTGTCTGTCTTCATGTTAGCATATCTGATTTGAACTTCTTATCTCTTCGTTCCATCTGATTCGCTGACTGTGTTTGAAACCTAAGACTGCTGTTGAATCAGTCAATGCAAGTCAAGGCACTATATTGGCTGTGTACAGTTTCACATTCAGTGTAGACAGTCAAATCTGTCAGTAACCTGGTTAGGACACGAGCAAGAAATTTTATCAACTTTAAGCAGAAAGTCAAATTATCCAGGTCTCATTTTTGTTTATAGGTGTAAATAGTGATTTTTTTGGGCTTAAAAAGCACCACAATGGAACAACTACATAATAATTTCTCTGCTACAGTCAGAATCATTATGAAGGCAAAAGTGTTCTTGAAATATCCAAACCATATAATTTGATTTGCCATTCAGGCAGTTTGACCTGGTTTCTCCCTCCTCTGTCTTGCACTGATTGTTTTCCAAGTTCTGTATCTTAGGCACTTTGGCACAGCTGCGTGAAGGTCACAGAGATCAGAAACGAGTCTTCCCTCTGTGCCTAAAAATCTCCTTCCGGCCTCAATGCTCTAACCGGATCAACACCACTCCTCTTCCGGCCTCCCTCCAGCCTGGTCTGATAAAGCCCGGATCCCTGGATAGTGGGCAGCAGCGCTATCTCCAAAGCACACAGCTGCCCAAGGGCTCACAAACATGGAAGACCCGTTTACCAGCACAGAAAGATTTAGACACACCCACATACACACATGCAGCACACACACAAACACACACACCACACACAAGCTCATACGCTTACACACACACACACACACACACACACACACACACTCTTGCATATGTGATTTATGCATATTTTTTACTGTCCTCGTAAACCATGTTTACATTGCCGTACACCTCATGCCATTATATACATTTGTGTCCTGGTAAACCACAAACACTGGTACACACACTCCAATTTTCACCAATAAAACAAATCATGGCTCACAGCACAACTCAACCCACAATGGCCAAGAGAAACATTAGCATGCTAATTATTTCAGACCCATAATCAGATTATAACTGCAGGTACTTTATTCTCCTCTAAACTGCCTTGATATGATTCTTAATCTAATCACTGTTTCTCCACAATGCATCATTTTGCAAAAATATGCACATAACTGATTATCAGTCTTAAATAATAAGTCAATACATAAATGATGTACAGATTGCTTGCGCACAATCGGCGATGTCCATTAGAGGTACAATTGGAATTTGATTTTAAAGCAATAAAGGCCAAATAAATCACAGTTTCACAGGGCTTATTGCGTTTATAAAACGTTTCTTTCACCAACCTGGCGAGGTTTCATAAAATAAACATACAGCAAATTGCCATCAAAATAGTTCATCAAAACAGCAACACACAGATGTAGTGGTGCATTAATACTGATGTAATGAGGTCACAGGTGTACGTTTATACAGTATTTTACAACAGCTTCGGATGCGGCTCAACCAATCAGAATTAAGAACCGGAACATGTTATAATTCCATTTTAGAACTTCACCGTAACATTAGGAATGAACTCAGTTGTATTTTTAATAAAGTATTTCTTGTCTTGTGACATTGGAAGAAACACCTACTGATAAAATAAACATGGACTTAATAATTAGACAGAACTCCAACTTCTCTGAGCTCCAGCCTCAAACACATTTTTCTGTGTATTCTCAGTGTGAGGTCAACAGAGACGAGTAAATCACACTGTGTGAAAGATTGGTTTCATTTTTTAGTGTCACAGCTTCTCCACTTCAAGTGGCTAGATTGAATTTTAAATGTCAGATCTCTTTAATATCTTCTCTCATAATTTGCAGGAGCTTAATATAGATTTTAATTATTTTTACAACGGAAAACACGGATGGAAACAAGTATTCCAGATTTTTCACTGGTGTTCATTAAAGTTAATGAGTTCAGCTAAAAATAAAAACTTTCTCATCATTCACTCACTTTATATTGTCAAAATCTTTGAATGACACAAGATGAGTAAATAAATGAATATTTATATTTTGAAATATAAATATTTATTTAATATTTATTAATCATAAATTAATATTTGCTTTTGGGGGAACTATTGCTTTAAATGCCTTTAGTTGAGTCCAAGTTCTTGTTGACCTCATTTGGGACACCTGCATGGAAAAGTGGGTGTGGCCAAAATGATAAGTGGAGAGATATTTTTCTTTTTCTGTGTTGAAGGCTGTTTATGTACATCTCTAAATTTGCAAAGAACAGTTATCAGTATCAGAAGCATTATCAGAGTTATAATGTTATTTGCATGTTATTTTTTGGGCTTGAGCCCTGATGTCACATTCTAAGCTATAAGATGAGGAGCACAGGGCCAGTTCAGTACACTTGCTAGACAATAATGTGTTTTCTCCCTTCATGCACCTTTCAGTGCCCCTCCTGCCCAACTGTGTGCTTTGATCTCTTCCAAAAATCTGCTGTTCTTTATTTTCCACAAACACACTGTGGTGCATTTTAGAAACACCCTACAGACAACAAAACAGCAGGAAACCAATTGTAGGCAAGTGGCTGACAGGAAAATTCACAGATATTCAACTGAGACAAAAAACAGCAGTCACTAAATCAATTTCTTAAAAAAAAGATGAAGAAAACATGTTACAGTGATGTAGCTGCTGATCCACACAGTGTTTTTCTGAATCTACAGCACCTCAGCAAAAGAAATTAAACTGTAGTTTGAGGTTGCGATATGAAGGCTGGACAGTTCACTGTAATTTAAAGACAACACAACAGTTATTCTTTTTACACACACAACAACAGACAGTGTGGCAAGGGTTGTCTGATTCATATCCAACTCTTTTCATAGCTGGATCTTTTAATAAACTACTAAAAAAACACATTGTGTGTTTTTTAAGACATGAGTTAATATCTTACTCACAAACTTAACCACAAGTTACTATTTTCAGTCATGTCCAATACATTAAACCTGTAAAACAAATGTATCAAAATATTTTCTTTTTATTGATTTAGAACCAGTTAAAGGAGGAGGGGAGGGGCAGCTTTAAAACCTGCGTGTGTGTCTTCCTTCGTTCATACAGAACTTCCTTTGCTCTACATATTTATTCCAAACAAACCAGCAACCACCTACTTGGGATTTCAATTCAAAATCTGGTGCAAATCTTGCTGAGGAAAGAAAAAACTTTATTTCTTCACCTTTCAGCCATTTAAAGAGCCATTAGGCCTAAACTTCTCTCTTCTGCAGCTTAACCTCCTCTGATAACACCCTTCACAAATGCTTACTGCGGGAAAAGTACTTTTCTGCCTCAGCGAGATGCCAAGTCCACCGGAAAAGGTATTACAGCCACATCTAGTCGGCCATGAATCCACTAACCCCAACAGCAGTGTGGATCATTAACCCAAAGTCCCATGATGCACTGGGAAATCCCTATCAGTTTAACAGCATTGTATCAGTTTAACAGCATTGTATCAGTTTAACAGCATTGTATCAGTTTAACAGCATTGTTGTTCTGGATTAAAGAACTAGATTTGAAAACTTTTATTTAAAGTTGCAACTTTGGTTAAAAGTGAACAAAAATCAGTTATTGAGCAAGTACATTAGAGATCAGTGTTCAACACGATCTCAAGACCATGCTCTCATTCACAGCGGTAAGCTTATAATAATTTATAATTTGAGACGGTCATGTCCGATTTTGCCTAAAAGTCTGTCTGTAAACAGAAAGCAGAAGATCTGGTTGCTATATTGCATGTCCAGGCATTGAAGCTTGTTCTCACAGCAGTTGTTTAGAATTTTAACTTGTCATCCACATTAAGAAAATAACTTTGCAAGTAACCTGCAATTTTAAGTTTTAAAAAGAGATGGCGGTAGATAGCAAGAGTTACGGATTGCAGCTTGACTTCAGGACCATGGAGAGCAGCCGGTTTAAGGATAATTCAGCAGGGTGAGAATTATACTCACCTGAGCGGTTGTTGGGGGAGGTCCTGACCGGGGAAACAGAAGGTGTACGAGAGGATGTGTACGGTCTCTGTCTGTCTCTCTCTATTGTTGACGCCGAGCCAACAAAGTGATATTGTGAGTAACCGTCCTGGAGCAAAAAATGAAAGAAAAAGACATTATAACACAAAATAAGTGAAATAGAAAAATACTATATAACGTTTTTTTTTAAATACAACAAGTGCTTTCACTGTTGGAACACAAAAAACAACTGCCTCAGGTTTACTGTTAACAAAACATTTATTCTCACAAACACACAAACAATAGACAGACAGACAAAGTTTTTTGACTTGGAGAAAATCTTGCCAACCAACTTAACTGATCACTGACAGAAAGGTTAAATATGAAAATGTTATCAAACAATAAGGGGCTTTTCAAATACTTATTTAAAATAATGAGATTCCACAAAGCCTCAGCAGATAATGTGGACATGACAGATCGCCCTTCTCCAAAAATCACTATACAAAGGTCAACATGTCAACCAGCCATAATTATATTCCTCAGACAATAATCAGACCCTCGTGGACCATCACAACTAAACCTTGTTTAACGAGAAAAAAGATGCGTATGTAAACCACTGAGCAAATCACACAAAAAACAAACCTGACAATTTCATTTCTTTTAATCAGAAAAAGTTAATGTCACTAAAGCATTTTTCTTGCAATAGATTTTTCTATACAAAAGAATCTAACTTACACAAGACGTAGGTTTAAGACGGAAACGTTTGTTTGAGTGTTTGTCTTAAACACAGTAAACACCTTTGATATACAGGACACTTTCTGTGAACAATGCTGTGTTTTTTTAGCTTTATGTTCGCTACATTAGCCCACTGTTATTCTGTCAGTTTAGTTTAAGGCCTCCTGCTGTGGAGTCATTACAGAAATCAATGAACGAATGCAGGTACAAAAATCAATGAGCAACTGATCTAGAGTCAGTGGCTGTGGAGGACGGCTGTTTGATGTGTGACTGAGGCAGCTGAAAAGCTGATGGAGGAGATAAACTAGAGTCAGTGGCCCTGTGACACATCACCCAAACCACGAATCAATGGAGCCCTGAGTGATCAGAGCTGAGAGACAGAACGAAACAGAGTTTGTGATGCACTACATAACTGGAAAGTCAAATTTAGAAGTTCTCTGTATCTTACTACACCCTGAAATTGCCTAAAGGGTCAACGTCATTAAATGTGATAACTCCTTAAAATGAGTGATTTATATAGGGTGTAAATGTAGTGATTATGAGCTTGTATTAGATTAATAGTGAATATTTTTTACTAAATAAAAGTAAAAAAATTCATTTAGTTGCTTTGTAGCCAGCATAAAACCACAAAATAACGCAAAGATAAGCAAAGAGAGAACTATTCCATCCATGTGAAAGATCTCCAAACCCATAGGAAAGAAAATCACAGATAAGATCTCTTTAACATCTCAGTTATTTCTCCTAGATTAAATGGTGAGCAAATGGAAACTTCTGCTTATGTCTCCGTAGCTCAGATATTTCTCCGGAGATATAGACCCAGACATCTTACAAATGTCTCCATTAGTTTTAGAAGAGATCTCAACAATGTCTCAAACTGAGCTCAGATTGCCAAGTATGCAATCAAACTTCATAATTTTTGAAGATTTCAATATAAACTGAAACATTTCTCATTTCTCTATTTTATCCACAATTTACATTAATTTTACAGCCCCATATTCTTTATTGTATTTTAACAATTGTCTATTTGTTTCTATTTTAATTTCTCCTAAGCAATTTTAGGAGAAACATCTGAGATAAAGCTGATACTTAACGCAACTGAGATCTCCATCAAATCGTGCTATGAAAAAGCAACTTCTGAGAAAAAAAACATTCCTCAGACAGAGTAAAAGAACTGACCAATTTTATTCTCAAAACTACCAATATGCATCGATAAGATTCGACTGACAAGAATATCATGTTTCAGTCTACATAACAGGTTTTCTAACAGAGACAACAAACTCTACCCCTGACATCCCATTTGCCCCTCTGTGACATTCCTTTTGTGGCTGAGGTGTGGAAGAGATCAAAGAGACGGTTTCCTCAGACTCTGTGCAGTTCAAAGCTGCTCCACTTTTCCAGCATGGCTGAACTCCACCAGCAAAAACCTCCACTGCTCTGCCTCTATTGTGCCTGTTACAAATAATGACATTGGACAGGTGTTTGAAAGCTCCAAGGGGTGTGAAGAGGAGCCAAAAAACGAGAAAAATGCCACTTGTCGCCTGTCGGCTAAAGGCCTCTTCAGCTGGGAACTTTGTCATTTCCTTTAACTTGTGCTTTTTTTAGTGCTACATGAACATTTAGGTTCCCAAGAGAGAAAAATGAAGACTTTCACCGTTCTTCTTTTAATGTGATGGGCGTTTGGGTTGGCTATGGAATAAAAGTTTTGATTTCCAGGGAACACACATGCTATCAAATGTATAGCTTGAATGCACTGTAAGTCGCTTTGGATAAAAGAGTCTGCACAAATGCACAAATGTAAAAGACAACAGGATGGATGGAAACTCCTTTTGAAGTGACTCATTTGGAAACAATACTTTCAGGAAGAGTGAGTTTCGGTATGATTAAAGATTCTAATTGCATACGTTTATCACAGATCATAGCTCCGTACTTTCTTTATCAGGAATAATATGCATCCGATTGATAAGTTTTCCGGGATACATTGAGGCAACTGTGCATGAAGAGCCACTAAGGGACGGATTTTTGAAAAGACCAAGCAGACCATGAGAAGATAAGTCAGTTGAGGCAACCTACCCACCTATGATTCCTGAATAATGCTGCTTAACAGTCACACAGGAAGAAAAAAATTGGGTGTGGAAATTTGCTCTGAAGCAAGCCAATGGCAAGGACTCATTATTTTACCCCCAGAGGCGGAAGGAGCCAGGAGCGACACTCTTGCTGTGTTGGCTCCCATGGGATTTTCTGGCAACTGACTATCCTACTTCCTGGTGGAGAGAGTTGGGGTGTGTGTGACTGTAGAATTGCATCTTGGGAGGCTGCCAAGCTAAACCTAACACCTCTCAGCACAACATGAGTGAACCTTCAAACAGAAGATCAATGGCATTAGAAACTTCTTCTCTCAGGCTAGAACTTCACTTCATCTTAGTCCAATTCTTGGACGTGCTGACTGAATCGAGCCAAAACCTTTTGGGCTTTTCCACAAACACACACCTAATCAGTGGAGTTGGAATCTGTCTACACTCCTCCAAAGCCATAATTTGTGTCTAACCTTTACTATAACTTTAAATTTATTGTATGTATGCACTGAAAATATTTAAATGTTTACATCATTACTGAACAAGTGCTTAAAAATAACATTGGGTTTTAAATGTCATTTAAACAAACACACTTATTCAGCTAACAGGGAATGTTCTCAAAACACTGGCTAATATTCTCGAAAATTTCTCAAAGTTATAATGTTTTTTTAAAGTTGTTAGTGGAACGTTTTAAAAACATTACAGAAAAATGTTAAAAATGTTTAAACAACGTTCTTATAACCAAAAAATAACGTTAACACAATGTACATAAAAATAAAAAATTTTGTTACTTGAAAACGTTATGAAAACGTTATGGAAACCTACAACTGTTAGCTGGTTACATCGTTTTTGGTACATAAATGCAATACACATTTTCAAACACTAGATGATTTGCATTTGCTGTTTGCATACACAGCTTATCAGCAAACGGTTGCAATACAATATTAAGTGAGCGTATAATGCTATAACATAAAACTGCCTCCATACTAACTAGCAGCATTAAAACTAAATGATCACAGATAATTTCTGGGCACACGGCCATCGCTCATAGCTCAGGGAGATGTCTGGCAAAACAAACTCCTTGTTTCCTTTCCACCCCTGTTGTCTTTGTTATTCTCTTATGCCTGTGTGTCATGCCACCCAAAACAAGAAGAATCGCACCTCAGGTGGCCAGACTCGTCCAATTGACACCTTTCATTTTGACAGAGAAAAACACGTCCAGCTGGAACAACTGTCATTATGCACTCATGAGACGAGAGACGGGGGTTCTGCAAATGTTAATAATAGCAATTTCTTTCCTGCTGCCCTTTGCTTAATACCACCCCTGTGACATTTCCAGGGCTCAGCTGGGCTGGATGAAGAAACAGGTTAGTTTGAGACATGTTTGAAAATCTTTACAAAGCCCCCCTGCACCCCACCCTCACCCCAGACAGAGGTCGTGTTTCAATCCTCGTGAGCTGTCTAGCCCACATACACCCGATTTTTAACAAAACACCCTCAATAAATGGAAATTCAGAATTTTCAAATTGAATTGAATTGTGTTATATTGTGTGACATTTTAACTTTTATACTTTATAACTTACAAATATACTTTATACATTATAATGTTTGGCATTGAATTATAATAATTTCTCTTGCTTTGTCTACCACTATTTTGTCTACTAAGCTCACTGTAGTTCTCAAAATTTTCAAAACATTTGCTAATGTTAATACAAAGTCTAAAAAACTAGACATTTCTAGAACTTAAAAAAATATCATCAATATTAACATTTTTGTTACCTAATGGAAACGTTACCTAACGGAAATGTTAACAAAACGTTCTTACAACCTAAAATTGTTAGCTGGGTTGTGGGATTGGTTTCTCAGCAAAGAACACGTTTTTAAAAGGCACACAGTTATGCTGCTTATCTTTTGGAGCAGCTGTGGTATCAGGAGGAAACCTGTGCACTAGAACAGAACAGAACACATGGGAGTTTGTCCCACAATAAAAATCAACATAAGTACCAGATATAATAAGCAATACTGGACTTAGTGACTTCAGCTTCTCTGATGATGCGCTTATAGCCCAGGGTGTCCATGACCTTGACCGTGTCACTTTATGTGTCAGCTTAAAGGTGTGAGCTGTTGTTTGATGCTTTGCCTCAAGGCGGCATGAGAACACAGCCCAGCTGTTAGCTTTACGGTGAACTTGGGATGTTTATATAAAGCTAACATAAATTAGCATTCTGTCTAATTATTCTCTTTTATTATAACGTGCACTACCTTCAATTTGTAAAGCCCTCTAAATATTTAAAGAGACAGAGGGTAATTAATAGTATATGTGCTTGAAATTGGAGTTTGCAATAACATTCGTTTGGATGGCAGCGAGCTCAGGGGGGTAAACTTTCAAACATCCATAATTACATATCATTAGAGAAATGTTAAACCCTGCATCATACAGGCATTAAGAATCTAGACTGCTTATTCCGGTAAGTTCAGGGAGGGGACACCTCTGTTCTGATTGTCAAGGCATTTCTGCAAACACACTTCAGAACTTATCTCGCTGACTCGTGACCTTTTCCCATTTTTAAAGGTCAATGGAGCGTCCGTCTCTATCTCCTTAAGCTGTAATTCTGTGGTGCCCTCTCTGCACAGTGGAGTGGGGGCGGGGCCTCACGTTACAGGGCGGAGTCTGGGAGGTTCCACCCACCCATCATCATTTCTGTCAGGGGATAAATTGCTCATTTCTACCACATTTTGTGCAATACTCCCTTGAACAATGATGGTGTAACCTTGTTAAAGGAGCAGCGCACCCAAAATAAAAAAACTACTCAACAACATGCTGTTACAAACATTCAGTTTATCTTCAGTAAGTTCAATTTTGGTCTGTTCATCAAATGTGTGGTTTTAGAAGACCTTCAAAAAAAAAGTGAAGGTCTTAGAAACAATGTAAGAAAGTCGTATGGGTTTGGAATGACATAGGGCTGAGTAATTAATAAAAGGATTTTCATTATTAAAGCTGCAATCCTTAACTTTTGCCTCTCTGTTGCCATCTCTGTTTAAAACATAAAATTGCAGGTTACTTTGTGCTTTTTAATACTGACATTTCCGGGGAATCCGACCGACAGCTCAAATGATAAATAATTATTATAAACTTAACGTTGTAAATCAGGTTAAGTTAAATAGACATTTTTAATCACTCATCTGTCATGTACCTGCTTAGTAACTTATTTTTGTTCATTGTAAAGCAAAAAAGTTATGAATTGCAGCTTTTTAAGAGGCCGTAGTAACTCTTTACTTTGCTATTTTTGCCTTTTTGAGCTCTGTTTGAATACAACCTAAACAGTCTAGCCAGCTTCACATAAATGGGTTTATTTCCAATGCCCTTAATTTAATTTTCACGTTGAGCATGTTGTCTTTTTATCGGTCCCAAAGGTCAGCTAAAAAAGATTTGTAATTAAAAAAAAACAAGACTGGTTGGTTTATTTGACTGTCTGCTTTTAATTGCTATGCCACAGAAACACCAGCGCACACACACCTAGTCTTTTTACGTCAATCTATTAGCAAATACTGCGTGGGACGCCACTCTGAATGAATTCAGCGCTAGTCAAGGCCGGCGTTTGCCTGAATAATCTTCGAGGAAGACGTGATGAAGCGTTGAATAGAGACACACAATAGTGAGGGCACAAGGTTCAACAAACACTTATTGAATGGAAACATGTCCTCAGCCTGCCGGTTACTGCTCAATGGAGAATTCTTCGTTAGTCACCGCGGATTAATGTTCACAGGCGGCTGCTAGGTGTCGTGCTAAATAAACAGCAGATCGTACATCTTCCGTGTTTGTGTGGGAGTACAAAAATGCCATCCCCATTTTTTCATTCCAACTATTTTCTCTGAACGATCAAACACAGATACTGGGACAGCAGCGTGAGATCAGTTAGCATGCTAGTTACAGTCTCCGGGTTGGGATGGATGAAGCTGCTGTGGAAACAAATCTCCTACCTTTTTATAAAGGCTCCGGAGATCTCTGTACTGCCACATGCTACTGAGAACCTGAGATGCTGCCTTCACCACTTTAGGAGAGTGCCTGAGAGAGAGAGAGAGAGAGAGAGAGAGAAAGAGAGAGGGAATGAGTAAGAAAGAGAGAGAAAGAGAGAGAAGGAATGAGAAAGAAAGAGAGAGACAGAAAGAGAGAAGGAATGAAAAAGAAAGAGAGAGAGTGAGAGAGAGAGAATGAGAAAGAAAGAGAGAGAGTGAGAGAGAGAGAATGAGAAAGAAAGAGAGAGAGAGAGAGAGAGAGAGAGAGAGAGAGAGAGAGAGAGGAAAAGGAAAACAGTATTAGATTTCAGTATTGTTTATTTTTCTTTTTTACTCATTTATTATGTTCATAATCATTGTGTGTCTGTTGTCAACATGTGTAATGGAATCTGACAACATTTTAGGAGGATATTGCTAGTAAATGTATGTAAAAAGTAATTTCAAACTAAATAATGTATTTACATTACACAAAATATTATTTTTGCATATTAATGTACATTAATAAAAATATTAACATAAATACCTTTTTATTACGTTTATTTTAAAAGGAAAGCATTTGTAAAAAGGCAATGTAATATAAAAAACACGAAATCGAAGGTTTCCAAAACACACTGACACAAGCAAATGGTTTGCTCAAATGTTTACAAAACGTTCAGATTGTAAGATTACACACGCAGGATTAAAATTTAACACTGCAGAAAATAAACCCCCCCGTATTATTGTTTTTTACATGACTGTTCCAATGCAAGTATTTGATGGCATAAATGTTTTCCTTGTTTTCTGTGAACACATTTCACACAGACAGTAGCTTTTGTTATAATTAACAATGAGCCACAAATAAAAGAAGTCATAGTTCGGCTCTCAAACACGACACAAATTGTTTGACTTCAGCTTATTTGTTGGAACAGCTGTGTGTCTTCTGTAGAGCAGAGTCAATCCATTTTTGCTCAAAGGACACAATGAAACAATTTTCAATAGGCACTTCAAATGAAGTCGGAAAATCTTGGCTGTCTTGGAGTGAACATGACTTTAATAAAGGAAATGAATACCAATCTTTTTTCCTGCCTAAAAATGAGGAATTGGACTCTTAGAGGTAAACAGTACATTTCTCTTGTCTCTTATAATGCAGATAATACCACTGTTAAACAATACAAAACAAAATACAACCTTTAATCTTTGGTGTTTAAAACATTCTGAGACTGGACACAGAATATTAGCACATAAAAATTTGCACCAAATAGTTTATCGAGTAAAAGCTGTATTATTTTTACCACACAAGTTTTCCATATTTGCCAACAGCTGATTAATTACAATTGCAATCAAATGTTTTTCCTGATAAAATTCTGCCAGCCTCAGAAGTTTTGAGATGTTTTGCAAGTGTCGTTTCTTCTATAGTCAAAACAAATCAAGAACCAGTAAGATTTACACTAGAAATGAACATTAAAATTATCACTTGAGATGTTTTTTGTTGGATGGAAGCAGTTCCCCAACACTGTAACAAACAATATTTAAACAATAAATGCTCTAAATGTCCTAATTGAAGAACTATACAAATCCTACAGTGTGTATCTGGCTTAGTTAAATAAAAACAACACAACGACAGCCCTGCTCCCTATGTTAACCTGGTTATGTACGTGCTTCATACTGAGAAACAAGCACCAACTGGTTTATCCCTTTGAAAACCTCTCAGCAGGAAACTGGAAGCAGCTGTCACCTCCATATTGGCTTAAATGGGGTTTAAATAGCTAATGTAATTGGTCACATGATGTGTCAGCTAAATGAAGGCTGGGCAAATGACTCTGACACCATGAATCCTGACTCAATCACTGCTAAACATGAACCTTAGAAGAACAACATCTATGGATAGAAAGACCTTAAGGAATAAATGATTGGTTTAAAAAAAGGTTTAGATTCAGACTCGATGTTGAGGTGAAACCATTAAATTGCTGATGTGTGTTACAGTACGATACAGCCAATTAAGGTCTGGTAAAATCACTGTATATGATAAAATTACTGTAACATACAGTAACATTGTGGTTTATTGTTTTATTCTATTTCCTAAGTGGTCCAAAGGTGAACATGGCAAATCAAAAGTCTCTGTTTACATTGATGAGAGTGAATCTGCTCTTACACAAGTTTTACATTTTTTATTCTCTTTTAGCAAGCACTGAATGAGTGACTGAACTCTGGATGTATACACAATGTTTCTGAACATCTGTAGCCTATGTAGCCTTGAAGCTAACGGAATGCTTACTGAAGTCTGACTCATCCTGTTCATCTCTCCTGAAAAAGGTGCAGGCATATAGGAGGAATTATTTAGCTGGAAAATATAAGTTATCAAGAGCAAAACAGCAAGAGGCCCATGCAGGCACAAGGCAAGACAAAGTGTGATAAATGAGCCTGGTAACATCAGAGCCACGGCATAGCGATTAGCATATATACTCTGACACACTGAGCCACTCACGTGGGAGACGTGAATTTGAACCCGGTATCAGGCAGGATTTGATCCCCCTTGGACCAAATCGTTTTCATTGGCTGAGAGAACTTTGAATAAGTCTTGCATTTGGTGCCTGCTTAGAAAATCCCTTTATTTATGTCATCACAATGTCTTTTTAATTATCCATCACATATATTACAAAACCAAAGCTTAGTAATCCATTAGCCTACTAATTTAGGAAAATGATTTGCATGTTAGCATAGTATACCACAAACTGATTTTCTATTACATGCAGTCCAACAATTAACAATTTTCTTCATTGCAGGTTAGCAAGCCCTGACTAAGCACGCCCTTACTGTGTGTGCTCACTGAATGTATGTATGATCTCTAGACATCGTGCCCTTGAAGCTCATGAAACACTTATTGAAGTCTGACTCATCTGTTCTTAGGTGCTGGCACAAACTTTTTTGAACAGGCATTACGAACAGCTACCCTTTGGGGTCCAAAGGGGATAACATTCTGTTCCGCCCTCTTCTACCCATCATTCCCTGTCCTTTCTCTCATGGTCTCTATCAACAAAAAGTGTCAAAATCAGCAAAGATATACTTACTTGTCTCCTTTACTCCTAGCAATACCGATGAGCTTCTCAATGCCACCAGCGTCTCGTAAGGCTTTAGCATTCTCCATGTTCTTGGTGATGACCTCATGCAGAGCGCAACAAATAGCCGTAACCGTGTCGTCACACATGGTTTTACCCGCTGTGCTGTTGCCAGTGGCCCCGCTAGCATTGCTCCCACCCGGCAGGCGATGAATGAGGTCCCGCATTGCGTACTTACCTGGGGTAAAAGTGTGAGCGAGAGACAAAGACAAAAGAGAGAGAGAGAAAGAGAGAGCAAATGGGGACTTGGTGATTAGTGCTGCAGTAATTATGACATTCAGGGTCACATTTTTCACAGTCAGTGACACTATTGTTAGACAATTTATTCTTAATTTGGAATATAATAAAGCAAGAACTGTGACAACTCCAGTCTGTCAGATGTGTTGGAGTGCCGTCGTATGATTTCTGTGAAGGGCTTGTTTCACTGACTGCGGTCTGTGACTCACACTATTGAGAAAAGAACTGAAAAAATGAGAAAACTCGAACATTAGAAGAACAGCAGGAGGTGTATAATTAAAACTGACTTGGCAAAACTCATACAGTCCTGAAAAAAAACTTGACCTGAAAAATGAGTCTTGTGTTTCAGTGTGTGTGTGTGTGTGTGTGTGTGTGTGTGTGTTTTTACAGCATGAGGCAGATTTGTACTGTGGCACACTTACATTAAGAGCTAAAAATCACACAAGGCATTCATAATCATAATAATCGGTACAGGAAGTCCTCTTTACAAACACCAGCATGGTTCATCATGGAGGAATAGCCAAATTCATTCTGGTGAGATCATTCTGGTTTCTGTGAAAGTCTGTGAGAGGAATTTACTGTAGCTTAAAGTTTAAAGATTTCTCTGCTTTAGATTTACACACTGGTTTCAACACTTAATTTAAAATACAGTATCAGTTTTAAGCACACAGAAAGATAAACTACACTGCTCCAAATTCTATTTGTAATCATTTCTAAATGTTAACGTTTTGGTATATGTGGGTTTGTTAGATGGATAGAGGATTTAACATGAAATAAACTCCAGCTGTATCCAGTAAACATGAAAAAAAATATAACCACCTCTTTTGGGGGGGCAGAAATAAATTGAATTATCTACATTCAACACCGTTAGTGCTAAAAAGCCTCCAACGTTACTGTCAGAAATTGTAAACAGCTTCAGGTAACCCCAACAGCAAAGATCATAAATGTCTTCATTCTTATTCTGTTGCGTTTTTAGCTACTTCAGATGAATTTTAAGCTGAGAAAGAGACAGAAAACTCAAGACACATTAGTACTTTTTAAAAAAGTTTAAAAGCCGTCATTTATAATGTAGCAATCCAGTTTCATAAAAAAAAAAAAAAAAATACAGAAACGTTCGTTACTGAGTATTTTACAGATTTCTCCAGCCACTCCAATATTTTGACCTTTGAAAGACATAAGAGTCTCTCTCGTTCTGGCAGCTAATTATTCCATCACAGAAGCGCACGGCTAATGAAATTAATCTAAAACTGTTCAATTCTTTGCACTAATTCCAAATGATCTCAGAAGGAAGAAACAGACATAATTTCCAACATCAAGCGTATTGCAAAAGGGCTTCATGTTATTATCAATAAGCCTGTAGTTAATTGGTGTCGTCTTATCTCGTATCCGCAGGCAGAATGGTCTGTTTTTTGTATGAGCTGACAATATTGAGGCGGTCCAATGAGATTTCTCTGAAAGGAACTGTGGGAAAAACATGATATTTACTGAATGCAAAACGGTTAAACTACTGATCAGCAATAAGATCTGTGTTATTGTTGGTCTAATCTCCAGTGAACTCCTTTGTTACCTAAAGTGAATTAAATGGTTGTTGGTGTTGGTGTTGGTGTTTCGATAACTGTCAGATACAATCAATATCTTCTCAGTTTTATTTGTTTAATAAGAAAAGTCTAAATGAATTTAATAATTTATTACCATGTCTGTGTGATTGGCACATAAGGAGAAAACCAAGAAGTGGACAAAATCGGTTAAACCTGCACTGAATTAATAACA
>JAZGTK010005521.1:0-22259 GCA_036877625.1 Ambastaia sidthimunki
CCTACCTTATCATGTCATGGCACTTTGGAAACTACCCAGCTTACTGTTGCATCCCTCACATTATCTAATGGAAAAGTACAGAAGACCCAGAGTTTGTATGTGACCATTCTGTATTTAAAAAATCATCACATTGGTCAATCTACACATCAGACTATTGATTTCATTCATTATTATACTTTTTAAGTGAATTTCACAATAATATTTTATTTTAGTTCAAGTTCAAGTGGTTTTATTGTCATTACAACTATATACAGTACAGTACATAGTGCAATGAAATACCGTTCCCCCTAGACCAAGGTGGAACGGTATTTAGATATTAACCCTTATATATTTATTTAATACAGTGGCTAAATTAACCAAAAATAAAGCCCCAACTTCTTCTGACAGTTGACAATATCAGAAATATCAATATCATTAGTGATGATTTTATAAATGTAAACAAAATGAACAAAATAGATACTGTCAGAGAAAAAAATCATAAACCTGCAAATGCCTGCAACACCATAGCATCAGCTGGCGCATCAAATTTGTCCAAGGAACAACTCCAGTCATTCTCTAGTATGAAGTATGAACTGTAAAAAATGATTAAATCGTCTAAATCAACAATATGTATGCTAGATCCTATACCTACCAGTTTGTTAAAAGAGATGCTTCCTGAAATTAAAGATCCTATACATATTATTGTAGAGGATCTACATATTATTGTATTGTAGAGGATCTCTACATATTATTAATTCATCACTGGTGTTGGGGGTATGTCCCTAGGTCTTATAAGCTGGCTGTTGTCAGACCTCTTATTTAAAAACAACAACTTGACCCCAGGAAACAAGTAAATTACAGGCCCATCTCAAATATATCTTTTATTTTCAAGATACTTGAAAAAGTGGTGTCTTCACAGATGTGTTTTTTCTGGAACGAAACTGTGAGAATTTCCAATCAGGGTTCAGACCATATCATAGTACAGAGACTGCTCTTGTCGGCTGATTGTGGCTTTATCTCTCTTCTGGTTCTAGCCTTTAACTCTCTTATTGTTAAAAATAGTTGTGTGTACACAGATATGTGGTTTTTAGCCAGATGGATCGATTGGCGCTTTAGGTAAAAGAACTAAGCTCTTCCTGGTGCAGAGCATCTCTTTTCTCAGGATGGAGTTGAACTCATAGAGGAGCGCATCTAATCAATATTGAATTGCCTCGTTTTTATTAGAGGACGGTGGCCCAACTGAAAACCTTAATGGCAGTAGTGCCTCTTGGGTTGATATGGGAGCACTTTAGCATTGGTTACATGTCCCAAGGTGTGCGTGGTGCCGCAGGTGATATATCATCATTTTTTTCAGCCCATGGCTAGATCGAGGATTCCTGTGAGCTGGAGTTCCCATGTGTAACAGGTATAGAAATTACATTGTTTAATACATAACAAAGGCTATCCGATTGGATTGTGGATGCCATTATTTTGGCTTACCAATCCCAGGGTATGCCATTTCTTATAAAGTATATGCACACTTAACTAGATAGTCTCATTTTGGGCACTTGTGAAAGGCAACCCTCTAGCAAACATCTGTAGAGCTGTGAGCTGGGCCACACACAAAACTTTTGCGAGGTTTTATAACCTCAGGATCTATCGGTTTTTTCTACTGTCCTCTGGACAATCATCCTGGAGAACTAACAGGATGTCAGGCCTGCTACAGCACATTGCACCCTAGAGGTGATTACAAGTACTCTTTTACTATGTGAGCTCCCCTCTGGTGAACCCTGGATATTAGCATATTATCTGCTTGGAGCTCAGCAGAGGGCTCAGTATAGTTCTCCACAGTACAGTTTCCCCTTTGGAAAACCTAGGTGCTCCCCTGGACAGTTCTTCCGTCATGGCCTATAATTTGGGTGGTTCTCCCTTCAGTGTCTTATTTGTCTACAATAAAATATATTACAATATTTTATTGTAATATACAATAAATATTTACCACATCTTGTATATTTACCATATCAAGGTATGGTAACCAATTCTTGAAATTTGACCTCTGCATTGTAAAGGCTTAAGTGTGGTTATGTGAGTGGACTATTGTTAAATGAAACACCGCTTGCTACAGTGTCTCAAATGTAAAAGACGTAAAATTATGCATAGTGCCTTACTGTAAATCAAACTTGGTCATTGTTTTCAGTTGTTATTATTGTTTTCAGTTGTTATTGTTTTCAAATGATAAAATGACTAGGCAGAATAGGAAATTAAACGTTTTTTTTTAAAACTGTTTGGCATATAACTGATGCACATACTTAAATCATGAATAACCAGTGTTTTAAGGACATTTACCTTAGATAATGTGTTGCTCGACGAAGATTTCTTAATCGTTGCGACTTTCAATCTTGAGAATAAATGAGAAGTAATGCTGTGAGGCTCTCGCGGAGTGAAGAAGAGGGGAGTCTCACACAGTCCCAAGCTATTTTTAATTTTAATTCACTTTTCATTGGCTAATGATTTCTAAAATTTACACAGCCATGTGGGGACTGACTCATAGTATCGATTTATGAAAAAAACCAACAAATCCCCAAAATGAGTTACGAGGATTCCGCCCGACAGCGAAGATATGTGTAATACCTCACCCTAGCTGCTATCCAGCAGGATTATATTGTATATTTTATTGGTTTCCTGCACTCTAATAAAAACTGTTTTAATTCTGTTTTTGTTTTTTAATTCTTTAATGTTGTGTTGTGAATTGCACCAAGGATTGCCACAATTTCGTTGCACTCGATTAGATTCAAAGGAATCTAATCTAATCTTTAAAAGGGTCCTATTATGCATTTTTACTTTTTCAACTTTAGTTAGTGTGTAATGTTGCTGTTTGAGCATAAACAATATCTGCAAAGTTACAAAGCTTAATTTACAATGCCCAGAATTTGAATAAATACCACCCTCTGTGTCAATGACACTGTTAGCTAATTACAACACATTGGTTCAGCTAACCTAAAGGGGCTTCATAGAACCAGGAACTCAACAGCCTGTTTTTATGAAAATGGAAACAGCGGTGTAAAATAAAGGTAAAATGTGAAAAAGAATGCAATTGAAAAAAAAAACACCTAATTTAGTGCATAATTTTTTAACACCTATTTTAAACATAATCACGACTTTGAACAAAAACTTCAAACCTACTACAATCTAATTTTTTTTTATGGCTTTAATTTTTTTTAATTTTAGTTATGGCTTTTAAAATTGTTAATGGTGGTTAATATCTTTCATCACAGGAATGCGGGTCACAGATGTCCCACATTCTTTGATCCTGAATGCAGGTTAAAATTGCTTTAATTGCTTGATTAAAAAAAGTAATAGTGGTCACAGTATGGTGGTTTTTGGTCTTTTTTGAAGCTAGACAGCTGGCTTTGGACTGTGATAATGTGGCAAAGAAAAGAGTATACATTATTCAGAATTTTTCTTTTTGTGTTCTATAGATTAAATAACATCATGCAGGTTTGAAACAACAAGAAGTATTTTTATTTTTAGGTGAACTATTCTAATGACCCTTTGCAATAAGGTTCCATTTGTTAACATTACATTAGTTAACAAGAACTAACAATTAATAACAATACTTTACTTCTACAGCAACTAACAATACTTCTACAGCATTTATTTATCTTAGTAAATGTTCATTTCAAAATATACTAATAATTTTAAATCCAACACTGTATAAATGAACAACTGGATAATCTATATGAACAATTGTATTTACGTAAAGTAACTATCAAAGATGAATTACCGTTAATCTGAAAANAAAAAAAAAAAAAAAAAAAAAAAGTAAAAGTAAATCTAAAAGTATTGCTATATCATGTTAGCAAATCAATTAACTAATTTAATGGAATAAGACTTTACTCCTTTACTGGGATGCATGTAAAAGCACTATTTATTGTATGAGGATGAGACAATTAAACTTACTATCTTAATAACTATTAGTAACACAATTTTATATTATTATCCTCTAGTAACACCTAAATGATGAAAAACACAAGCATGGCTTTTCTTAAATATCTGTACATGTTGAAGCGGCTGTCTGAGGTGCTACACTAAACAACATTCTCTTTTTCTTTATCTCTGTGCTTTAGCCACAAATTTAATCCATTCAAAATGGAACAATGAATCTAGGACCCACATAGATGTGTTGCAGAAGTAGAGTTCCAGGCGGGACATGCAGTGAGGTTCAAATGTTGAAGCTTTCACCACAACCACATGTTCCTTTAACATTGGGGTTGTTAAATACAAACTCGCTGGAAAGTCTTGTTTCAACAAAGTCCATCTCTGTGCCCAGCAATGTCAGCTGTGCTTTTTTTTCAATAAAAACTCTCACACCTGTTAAAAAATAAATACATAGAATGGTAATATGGTAATTGTAATGTTAAAAAGTAAGGTAAATGTAATTGTAGTAATTAAAAGTAATTGTAAATTAAACAATTATAAACTAAAATAACATTTTGCAGTCTTACCGTCCTGCAACACCTCCTCATCTGACTTGTCTTTCTCCTTGGTATAGTCAAGAGTATATGTAAGTCCATTGCACCCTCTGGTATGAACACCAATCTTGAGGCCAGTCTGTTTAAACCCAAGTACATAATGTTCACACATAATTAAAATAATAAGAGGAAACAACTTCAAGACATTCTTTATTAAAGATAAAATAAACACTTACATATTCTGGCTTATCCTGCAACAGCTGTCTGACTTTAATCACAGCTGAAGGTGTCTGAGAATGAGTGAGAAAATACATATTTAATTATAATCTTTTGTATATGATACATAATAACTATTGCTCTGAAGCCACAAAGCATTTGAATAATTTCATCATATCATGACAGAAGGGTAATTTGAGATCAAATAATAACAGCATACTGTATGTGCTATGATCAACAGATGATTATTCATCAAGACACAAACAAAACATAAATTTAAGGCAGCTATCCATAACTTGCCTCTTTGTTGCCATCTCTGAAACAAAAATCTCAGGCAGTAGATCATCCACCAATGGAAAATTCAAAACTCATATGGAATTTAGTTTTACATTCAAAAGGATTATGTGAATGCAGTTCATTAATTTCGTGTGTCGGAGCCCCCCAGGACCTAAAAAAAAAACAGGTAGGAGAAAAAAAACATACATACTTTTGCAATATTATTATTTTTTAATGGACATGACTCGCAAAACTTTTGCGAGATCTCGCAAAAGTACGTATGTTTTTTTTTTTCTCCTACCTGTTTTTTTGTCCTCTGGGGCTTCGTAAAAAACACATTTTCTATGCATACTTTTTGCCATACAAATACAGGTCCAAAGTGCATTACTGATGACAAAAACATTATCTTCTTAATATACACAGATGAGCCATTACATTATGACCACCTATCTAAAAAAAATGTTTCTAAAAAAAACATTAAACGTCCCTTAGTCCACAAAACAGCAGCCACAAGGCGAGGTTGATTTGTCAAGGTGGTGATCGGTCTCCTGCAGTATCCAGTACAACATCAACACCAGGTCCTCCAGTTCTTACACACTGCTTGATGTGCAGTGCAAACCTGCTTTTCCAAGTCAAACCACAAATGTTCGATTGGGTTCATGTCAGACGAATTTGGAGCCAAGGCATTAACATAAATTCACCATCATGTTTCTTAAACCACTTCAGATTTCTTGCAGTGTGGCATGGCCCTTTTTCCACAAATAGGTGCCCTTGGATCACAACATGGTTTAGATACCTGACAGCTGTCATGGACAGTGCTAGACCCAAGAAAACATCGCCCACAGCACCGCTGCTGCCAGCCTTTGTTCACCCAACAGTACATCCAGAGTCATAGCCTCAGTAATTGGCAGTAATTATCTGCGCTGCTCTGTTGACTTGATGCACCAGGACTCTTGATTTGTCAGACCAGGATGCCTTCTTCCAATCATCAATAGTCCAAATCTCAATGATCTTGGGTCCATTTCTTGTGGTGTAGACAATGGTGTGCACTAAGCAGTTAGCATGGGGACTTGGCAGGGTCATTGGCTATGGTGGCCCACATGCAAAAGGTTCCACTGAACTGTGTGCTAAGACACATTGCCCTGGTCACCACGGTTGTAGATGCTGGTGATTTGTCACATTGTGGCTCTGCAGTCGCTTTGAACAATGTGTGATTGTCTCTGCTTCCCTATGGCATCAATTAGCTGCAAACAACACACAGCTAGATGACAGTTGTTAGTTTAACCATCCATGCACTACTTTTGATACATACTATAGCAGGACATGAACAACCCACAAGGTGACCAAAAGCTGGTCCTCAGGTGCAGTTCACAAAGCAGTGTATATACCACCTATGGCACTATTTGGTTGCCAGACATGCTCATTACTCCAGGCTGGGGTTGGTCAATGTAATGGCTCATCAGTATAAATGCCGACAGTCAAGACAATCAAACTATCTGCAAATTATCTGCTGTGACAAATCTCTACTAATATGACTAATGTGACTAACCTTACTACATATAAGCTACACATTTTTTAGTCCTTATTTTTCTTTGAGACAGTTTTGTTCTAAATTTTTAGTAGAGAAACTCAGTAGAGACTAGAGTTTGTCAAACATATTGCTGGGTTTTGGAAAGTGAACATGAGGGCTCAGTTCCAAAACCTCACAATACTCTCATTAAACACTTTTATAGTGTATCCTGTGTTAGCTACAATAATTTGGACAGTTTAGGACATTTCATTGTATTTTAAACAATATGGCTGGGTGGGCTAAAAAAAAATATTCCTACGTTATTGAAGTATTTATCTTTATTTTCTAAGTGTTTTTTTCTTTTAGATTATTTATTTTGTTTCTTCAAAGTTCTTTAAAAAAGTTCTTCAAATCTTTAAAAAAATCGTCACACAAAATGTTTCTTTACCCACTCATCGCTTTAATCACACACTAGATCTAATTTTATCACATGGTCTCGACCCCATAGATATAGATATCTCACCACAAAGTGATGAAATTACAGACCACCATCTTATTTCATGGTCAATAAAAATCCCCACGCTTTCAAAGGGGCCTACCACTAAAGACAGCTTCATCAGTACTTTGCCTGATTTATCCAATATACTCATCACACCCAAAACTACTAATGATTTAGATACTCTAACAACAAGTTTGAATTCCATCTTTACTAGTACACTTGATACTGTCGCACCATTTAAAATAAAAAAAGTTAAAGACAGAAGCACAGCTCCTTGGTATAATAGCACGACTCTTACTCTAAAGAGAGAAACCCGCAACCTTGAGCGAAAATGGAGAAAAACAAACCTGAAGGTTTTTCGATTGGCGTGGAAAGACAGTATGTCCTGTTATAAAAAGGCCCTAAAAGCAGCAAGGGCTGCACATATTAACACACAAATCGAAAAACATAAAAACAATCCTAGGTTTTTATTTACTACAGTTGCCAGGTTAACAAATAAGCAAACGCTACCTGAAGACAATGTACCAGCAAACTTAGGCAGCAACGATGATCTACTTTACAGAAAAAATTTAAAACATACATAACATTATTGAAACTACGCGACCAGCATCATTACTGGAAAATTCACTGTTGTTTAAAGCTGCCCCTCAGGAGCAGCTGGAAGGCTTTACACCTATAGGCCAGGATGTTCTCAAAAAACTTATCTCTTCCAAACCAACTACATGCTTATTAGATCCCATACCAACTAATCTTTTGATAGAGCTGTTACCAGCAACTGAGGAATATCTTCTCAATATCATTAACTTCTCTCTGTGCCTAGGTCATGTCCCAAGTCCCCTCAAGCTAGCAGTTATTAAGCCTCTCCTTAAGAAACTGCAACTGGATTTAAATGAACTCGCAAACTATAGACCAATCTCGAATAACCCTTTATGTCAAAGATTTTAGAAAAGGATGTATCCTCTCAACTGTCTGCTTTTTTACACAGACATGATATTTTTGAAACTTTCCAAAAATAACCAGTGCAGAAACTGCACTGGTCAAAATTACAAACAATTTACTTCTGGAGGCGAATAAAGGCTGCATATCATTATTAGTTTTACTTTATCTTAGCGCAGCTTTTGACACTATAGATCATGTCTTGCTGTTAGATCGTCTACAAAATTACGTTGGCATTCAAGGGCAGGCTTTGCAATGGTTTCGCTCCTACCTGTCCGACTGTTATCAGTTTGTATATCTGAAGGATCGTTAGATTCTCACACGCAAATTGTTTGTGTTGTGTTTTGATTTGTATGTTTTGTTTTTAATTCATTTATAATCATTTATTCACATAATTATTTATAATTATTTAAAAAACATTAGTTAGTCACATAATTTATCATTTGATTATTTTTATCATTATATCATTTAAGTATTTTATCATTTATTAATTTATCTTTTTATTATATTTTTCTGTTTTATATTTCTTATTATGTTTCTTGCTTATGCTTTTTCATTATTGTTCAGTCTCATGATTGTGGGGTTTCATAAATTGTTTGGTCTGTATAAACTCTGATAAGAGGGAATGTTTATGGAAACCCAAGGATTTATGGGATGTTGTCATGAAACAGTTTGATATATCATTGATATATCATTGTCTGCAATGATATATCAAGTGTGCATATTGAGACACACAGAACTAAGACTGTTCAACGAACTCTTGGTTCTTATACCATCATCACTTCGTCTCCTGCTTCTGCTCTTCTCTGGCTTTCATCAGTCAACTTCTTGACTGACAGAAGACTGTTTAACACTAGTTTTGGGTATTTTAGATACCAGACAAGACTTGCTGTTAACAGGGTTTGGGTATCGACAGCTCTGCTGAAAGGTTTGTTGTGTTACCGGAGGAACTGATATTTCTGGCGGGATCTGGCGTCCGGGGCTGGATTCTAATTATTGTCTTGGCGTGGGGACTCTGATCTAACATATCAAAGGGGAATCGTTTGCACTTATGCTAGTACAATATGGTCTGCCTCAAGGGTCTATTTTGGGCCCTCTGCTGTTTACAAAATACATGCTGCCCTTAGGAAATATAATTAGAAGTCATAGGATAAACTTCCATTGTTACGCAGATACTCAGTTATATATTACTTCTAGACCAGATGATATTACTTCCATAGCGAAAGTTTCAGACTGTTTCAGAGACATAAAACATTGGATGACACATAATTTCCTTCTTTTAAATTCAAATAAAATGGAGATATTTTTGGGACACATTTAAAAGAAAACAGACCATCTCTGACTACAATCTTAATTTAGAAGGATATAATGTCATCTCATCTAATACTGTTAAAAACTTGGGCATCATATTGGACAGTAATTTGTCATTTGAAAGTCATGTGGCATACATTACTAAAACTGCCTTTTTCCACTTAAGAAATATAGCTAAGCTGCGTAACATCCTATCTAGTTCTGATGCAAAAAACCTTGTTCATGCTTTTATGACCTCCAGACTGGACTATTGTAATGCACTCTTAGGTGGCTGTTCAGCCTCTCTTATAAACCGGCTACAGTTCTTCTTGGCTACAATGCTTCTAATATTATGAACAGCAGCTACGCTAATTATTCTCTGTTCTGGGGCTTACTCCCAGGGGAGCGTTAGATCAACCTGCTCCAAAATGGATCCAGTCTTCGGCGAGCTATTCCGGTCTCCAGTTCCTCCTAGATGTGGTCCCTGCTCCAGGCGTTTCAGAAGATCTACAGCCACAGCCAGGCCCACTCACAGTGTTGGTCATACATTTTACTTTATTTATTGCAAATCTGCTATTTGATTATCGGTTTCTATATGATTCTATTTAAAACCACCCATCTACATTTTCTTAAACATCAGCATACAGTCCGTCATGTAACAGCAGATTGTTGTTAGAGCTACTATCAGTAACTTTATGCTATTACCACCTTCCACATAATTACTTTTATTTTATAACCATCAAACTTCATGGACTCCCATGGTTGACAACTCTGTATCACTCTATCACTCAATCATTCAGCTTTCCTTTTAACCAGTCACAGTCATGGTTACGGAATGCAGCTTTAACATGCCAGAGGAGAACTGGCCCTCCCTGTCTAGCCTGATTTCTCACAAGGTTTTTTCTCCAGCTTAGACAACACCCCTAGGAAACTGTAATAGTATCACTTAATAATAGCATCATTTAATAATTATATCAATCTGCAACTCTTTTTCATATGTGTATATATTTATGTATTCTCTCTCTCTCTCTCTCCCTCTCTCCCTCCCTCCCTCCCTCCCTCTCTCTCTCTTAGTCTCTTGTTCTTAGTTAATTTGATCTATTTGGTTTCATTTAGAAAGATGAGTTTTGCTAGTTGGCATAGCGAGCTGAACACAAGGTCAAATCAGTAGTCATGATACACACAACAAATAAAATATTTTAAATATTTAAAATATTTTAAAAATATTTAATACATTAAATATTTTCAAAAATTGAGTTTTTTTCAAGGTGGGCTTAAATGGTACAGTTACCCAAAAAGCAGACAGCATATGCAAACTTTGTATGAGAACAACTTCACTAATTCTGAAGACTGGATATAAAAAGAATAACTATGAAATCAAGTTAAAAGCATAATATGTTCTAAACATAATTAAATATATTTATCTTTTTTATTTTGGTGTGAATATATCTTTATTTCCTCAGTAATCACTGTGGAACCATTTAAGCCCAGTATGTTCCATTTGAGCCCATCTAATGTATTTAAATAGGAAATTGGAATTGGAATGTTATGTATATATATAGGAATTAGCTTTTTGCAATTGAAAGTCTTCACAAACCAAAGCTAGAAGAAATGAAAGTGGCCGATCAGTAATCTGTTTACCAATGTGTAGGCCTGTTTTATGTTTATTTAAGATATTCTTGATGCACTGTAATGTAATGTACTACTTTGTAAAACAAATACATTTTTTATTTTGTCAATATTTAATTACATTTTGTGAATATTAAATGAAATGTTAAATACTGAAACCAATGAAAATTAGTGTTAGGCCTACTTGGTCATGTTTGTGGTGGTTCATTGTTACAAGCCAAACATTAAATGCAAGTTCAAAAAATAAATTCTGTACAACATGTATAACATGTTACTGAATAAATATGTTCTTACTACCTAAAAAAAAAAGTATATTTATGTCAATAATTGTGGTTATGGGCTTATTTGGAACATGCATGGGCTTAAATGGTACTTCGGAACAAATTTAGCCCATGCCATTGACTTTATTTATAGAATACTTTAATTTGTTTTTTAAAATATGCATAATTAAATGACTATTTTTAAATGAGAGATTAATCTTTCATTTTAACAAATGATCATGTTTATAAACCATCTTAATATCTATGAAAAATATGTAAATTCTGATTTTGGTGGGCTTAGTGGGTACACTTACCCTAAATATATATTTATATTTGCATACATATTTGCAACAATGGGCTATTGTGAAAAGCGCTTTATAAATAAACTTGAAGTAATCTCTAACTTGCGAGTATCTATAAAAACAAAGTATACATTTTTTTATCTGCATGCCTTCCCTGAGAAACCCACAACCCTTGTGCTGTCAATGTGATGCTCTACCGAGCTACAGGAACACAGGAATTTTATTTAGATTAACTTTTACATTTCATGCCAATATTCTAAGTTTTATTAAATACTATTTTATGTGTTTCTACACCTATGTGGAGAAATATATGTGACACTAGTGAATATGATATAAAATGAAATGCATAATTTCAAATCATGTTGTTGGTATATGACCTATTGACCTACTCTTTTTACAGACTTCATTAGTCTGAAATTGTTCTTGACAATTGCAGTTAGTTTAAAAAGCCAATCATTACAATATTGCATATAACAGAAACGCATATATCAAATATGTTTGGAAGAGTACAATAATTGTTTCAGCTTGTTTTTCAGAGGTCACTGCAGATAATAAATCAAATGACTATGTTAATATTTTAAATAATTATATTATGATAATGAGGTATATTTGCAACTTACAGGCTAAGGAATAGACAAACACAGATGAATCAACAATTTCTATGAAACTAACTCTAGTACTAATGTCAATGTATACAGCTTGGAACATGTCAATGTCAAACAAAGTACACTTGTGATGCATTTTAAACTAAACTAAACTCAGACTCAGATTTAACTAAACTCTCAAGAGCATCTCTTGAGGTGGTGTCTGCACTGCAGTGCCAACTTACGTAAAATACAAACTGGTTTTAGGTGTCACGTGTGTTGTGAGAAGTACACACATCTAAACATTGATGGATTTTCTTTCCTCTCTGTGCTTCAAGTGTATAGTTCTAAAACATTGTAGCACAACGCTAGCACGTTTTATATAATTATCATGATGCTAGCATGTTTTAGCCTGATGCTAGCACATTTTGACATGATGCTAGAATACATGATTACATTTACTTTTAGCAGACGCTTTTATCCTAAGCGACTTACAAAGTAAGGAAAACAAAGAAGCGATAAATCGTAAGGAGTCAATAACATCGGCATGCATGGTGCAAGCACATTTTAGCATGATACTAGAACGTTTTAGCATTAATTAGCATGATGCTAGCACATTTTAGCGTGACAGATATATTGATATATGGCTTATTCATTATGTTATGCAGTTGCTAGGGTTCTCTAAATGGTTGCTACGATGTGGCTAGGAAGTTGCCAGGGAAATACCTAAAGCCAATTAACAGCTCAGTTTAAATAATCCCACCTACATCTCTCTACAATGTTCTAATAATAAGATATGGCTTATTAATTTCATTACACGGTTGCAAGGGTACTGTAATTGGTTACTAGGGTGTGGCTTTGAAATGTCACCATTTGTTGCTACTTGGTAAGCTGAGAGATTTAAGCCTCTCTCTTGAAGTCTCTTTAAGTCTCTATATTCTGATACAAAGCTATGTCATCACAAATTTTTACACAATATTAAACCAATGTTAAACCGTCTGCTGGATTTCTTTCAGTGGCAGTGGTGGTTGCTAGGGTACTGTAACTAGTTGCTAGGTTGTGGCTATTAAGTCCAAATGTAACTATTTGTTGCTGCTTGCTAGGCCAAAAGATATAAGCCCACCCCCCAAGTCTCTACGACACTGATCCAGAGCTATCCACCCCACTGACTTCCACTGAAAACAATGAGAGGTATCAGAACATTGTAAACACAAGTTGGTGGCCTATTTTGATTCAGACTGACAAGTGGCCTTTGATTATCATCATCGAAAACTGTCCAGCCATGTCCTAGCAACTATTAAGAGCAACCAACATGAATTAGCTATATCTTAGTATCAAATATCATAGAGCCATTGGAGTTGGCTCTTTTGATTTGGTAATACATCCATCTTTTAGTTTTACCCTGTTAAGTGTCTAGCTACATCCTAGCAACCATTTACTGTACCCTAATAACCATGTAATTAAATAAGCCATATCTCTAGCACTGTAGAGACATGTAGGTGGGCTTATTTGACTGGCAGTTAAATATGCTTGCAGCTATATTTAATGCTAGATTCATGTTAAAACATGTTAACATCATGTTAAAATATGCTTAAAATATGCACATTATAATGTAGCAGCATCGCGTTACAATGATTCAATTCCTCTGCTTAGAATTGCTCTGAATCTCTTTTCTTTGTGCTAGCTAAATCTAAATTTAGTAAGATTATTATACATGTCAGAACAAATGATGTATACCCCCATTAGTCAGAGATCACTAAAGACAACACTAAAGAGGTATGTGTTAGCACAATGTTGGACACTGTAATATGCTCTGGCCATCTCCCTACTTATTGTGGTGACAAAATACATAGCAGACTAATATCACTAAACAACTGCATGTCCAAGTGGTGTTCAGAGAATAATATACGCTTTATAAATTAGAGAGAAGTTTTTGGAGTAGACCTGACTTGGTGAAGATGGTGTGGTGGGGTGGTGCTGCTTATTTCTCTAGAAATCTGGTGCATAGTCATGCTATAAATACTACCAACACTTGCCTATCTGGAACCCAGTTCAGGAAGCAGATAGATTGGCTTAACCAACCGTCTACTAGCCGCCACGTCACAGATGACACATCACACGACACAATTTACAACACATCACCTAATCTTCTAATAAGTCACCTAAATATCATAATACAGAGACCAAGTCTTAATTGTTGGTGATTTTAACATCCATGTGGATAATGAAAGCGATGCATTGGGGTTTGCATTTAAATACATTTTAAACTCTATCAGGTTTCACAACATGTCAGGACCCACTCATTATCATAATCATACTTTAATACTGTCCTTTGGTGTAAATGCGGATGACATTAATATTTTGCAGCAGAGCGAAGACAACCTAAAAAGAGCAATTGAAATTGGAAGCAAACTAACTTACAGGTATTTCGTATAGCATGGACGGAGAGTGTTTCAAACTAGAGGCCTTAAAAATCTCCAGATCTGCCTAATTTTCAAATTGCCTACTTTTTTTGGGAAGAAAATAAACAACAATAGATATTTATTATATACAATGTTAAATTAACCAAAAATAAACCTGCAACTGCTTCTGACAGCTGTCAGTAGCATAGCACTGATAATTTTATGAATTTCTTTGTCAGATAAAAAAAATCATAAACATGCAAATGCCTGCAACAATCGCATCATTACCGTAAAAATATCAAAACTACGACACATGATGTGTAAAACACCAAAAGATTCATGCATTTATGACATTGAGACTTATTGCTTATGATTATTGCAGTGCCTTACAAGCTGCAGGTTTAATTCAAAAACTCTAGCTAGCTCAAAATACAAGTATAACCACATTAGCCCGGTTCTGTAAACACTGCACTTGCTGCACTTGCAAAATCAAATTTTGTATGAACTTTGTATAAAATTCTGCTGATTTTAACCATCTCTGTTTGTAACATTCCTCAGTGCTTGACATATTTTCACAAAATCAGACCTGACAGTTTTAAATCAATATATAATTATAAATCATTATTATCAGGTCTCCATTTAGGCCAAGAAAGTTACAAATTGCAGCTTTAACATGCATTTTCATTCTCTTTCATTATGTAATATTCAGGTATTGGTATTGTGTATATTTTGTTCATGTTTTTTTTTTTGTGTATTGTATTGTGTTATTGCAAATCCCTTATACCCTGTCCCATAAGATGTTATTTTTCTAAGCTGGAATGGCATATCTTGCCTAATATGATGTCTCAGAAGTAGAAAGTAGTCAGAAAACAATAACCTTTCATAGACCACTGAGATAGGTGTGAGCTTTCGCACATAATGACAGGTATTTCTAATGCACGTCCATTTACTCAAATGGTCCAAATGTGTTTTAGTTTTTATCGGTTTAGTCAACTCTACTCATAAACCAACTATAAACCTAGTATTCATAATTTGCTTATTAATATACAGTACATCTTCAAATACTACTTGCAATAATTAATTACATGTATTACGTGTTGAACATGTTTGATAATTTTTCTGCTTTTTGTGTTTTTGTATATCTCAGTATTAAGTCTAAAGCTGCTTTGAAGCAATGTAACATTTTGAAAACCAATGCAAATAAAATTAAATTGAACTTTAATGTCATACTAAAAGGCCTTGTATCATGTTAACATGCATTAGCTTTGTGTGAAAGTTTACTTTTTAGTTTAAACAGAGTTATACTACAGTGGAGGATAGATAAGGATAACACATTACCGCGTTAACAGCGCATTTTCATTTAAAACGCCGTGTTTATACTAATGTGGACATAGTCTTAGAAAACACGGATAATGTTTACCTCCAAAAGCACGCTTAAGTGTAATGACACGGCCTTAAAAAACATCAAAGCAAAATATGTATTCTGAGGCCATATGACTACTCACAACGTAATCTAGAAGCTAGTGGTATAGACCTTTATTACACAAGCATGATTAAACACCCGATTCGACCTCTGATTCGTCCTAACAGCTAGTCTGCTTAAAGACATTCTTTGATGTCACAGTTAAGCACAAAACAACAACCATGACAAGTCTATTTTTGATCCTAAATTTGAATGCGAATGTCCAAAAACAGGCGACGTTGTGCCATTAGCCAGTTTTTGGTCAGATAACATGTAGCTGCTAATCCATTTCATCCAAGTATCTGAAACTACGTTTCTTTATTATATGCCAAACGAAACCAGCACTCACCAGCGTTAAAGCGGCTCTTGTTGGCAAAATTTTCCGTCTGCTGACCGCCCTCACTGTCGCCCGTACTATGGAGGCAGACATGATATCTGAGCACTGCGGGTTGTTTTTGCAAACATCAACAAACTGGCATAGCAATGAACGCCCACCTTACGCAACACCGCGCTGGTTCGTTGTTTCAGCTAGAGTTGTGACAACAGAAGCTTAAAACGGTCAATTGTCACGTGATACATGTAGACCAGATAGTTCCAGGAAGTTCTCCGCTGTAGTGGTGGGTAGAGAAAGATTTTGTGAAACGCGTGAACAGTCGAAGCAGTGTTGACAATTTTGACTTTGTCGCCAGATTTAGCGGCTTTTCATACAAACTTCTTTTACAAAGCTTCTTTCAGCAGGCTGTAGTCCACGTAGTTTTATACCCAGACGGAGACCTTGCGCTGTGAGATGGAAACAAATAAGAAAGACGCGTCTAACTTTGTCGCTTATGATTTATTTAACTGTAATTCCTACTGTCTTTATGTTTATGGTGTTTCGTCAGATTTATAAATCGGGATTTTAGCGTAGCAGCAGCTATGCTTACCCCGTAAGAACCGAGAAGGTCCTTTCCGAGTCACCGTAGACAGGGTTCGTACGGGTGCTGGAAATCCTGGAAAATGCTTGAATTTTGGATAACGTGCTTGAAACTGCTTTGCTTCCATAATAATTCGCTATCTTACGGAGTAGCTTTCTTTTTTAGATAAAATATGCATTTTGCACATAACGAAAAGAAATCAACTCGATCTTGCGCGTGTGGCTATAGTTTAATCTGCCATACTTTTTGGATGTGCGCCCTCTGATGGAGCACGGTGTGAGATGAAAACATGCCGGCACTTTGCCGTTTCAATGTTCGTTGGCTGAAAGATGAAAAATACAAATTATGGCTAAAACGTTGACCAAATCTTCGAGTAGCCACATGCAAAGTATTTAAAAAGGACGTACAACGTTTTGCCATGAGAGAAGCTGCGCTTTCTATCCATATGAAAGGTACGTTGTAAGGAATTTCTTAATTAGGACAATTAAGCCAAATGATTTTTGGGAGGGAGGTAAAATGTACTTGTAGGCCTTTTTTGTCAAGGGCTGGGGCAAAAATAACATAAAAATGAACAGAAGATGCTTCCTAAATTCAAGGTGAGGGCCAAGAATAGCCAATGCACAATTAAACTATATTAAGGCTGTCACGATTAAAGTTAAATGTGAAAATGAAAGAACAGTGCTAAATGGGGCATTACATTTAGATCTGCTCACGCTACATCAAGTTTACATTTTAATGCGAGTGTGTGAATTCTGCAGTCTCGCGAATTATTTCATGATATCCTATCAGCGATAATATTCATTTTTCCGTTTCTACCGCCAGATTCAATTTTTTTTTATATTAAGAGCAATAAGCAACAATAATAATTTTCTCATTAACACTTCAGCCCTGTCCTGTAATCATTTATTCTTTTTCATTTTTATCATTATATACTTAATAGGCTATGCTACATACATACTGTTTTATATCCATACTACTTATTTATATTGTGTATATTGTATTGTTATATTAAAGCCTCCTCTTCTGTGGTGTTGTTATTTTAGGGGAAAAAGCATCAAGATGTGATGAGAAGACTCCTTTATCCAGGTCCTGCATTGGGGGATTTTTTTTTTTTTGCAGACAAACAATGCATTAAGCAGCACAGCTACATCCACACCATCAAGCAGCAGTGCCAAGGAACCAGCCAATGGAGTAGCAAAAGAAATTGCACCTGTACCATCCCCACATTCATTTAACCCCCAGCAGTCAACCAGAAACTCCCAAGGCACCATAAAAACATTTTTTAGCTCTAATCCAATACTTAAAGCAATAATATGCTGGGCAACAAAAGTTGTAACAAACCACTATTCTTACAAATTATGTGAGCATGTAGGTGATATTTTCCAAACCATGTTTCCCGAAAGTAACATGGCAAAGCAGTTTAAATCTGGGGAGAATAAAGTGGCATATACCTCATTATTTGGGATAGCTCCTCATTTCTTTTCCCTGATGAAAACCAATGCCAAAAAAAAGAGTGTGGTTATGTTCTTCTAATTGATTAAATTTTAAATTGGGTAATGAAGAAAAGCCAGCTTAACATTCACTTAAGATTATGGAATGATAATCAAGTAACATCAAGGTACCTGACATCTTTTTTCATGGGTCATCACACTGCAAAACAAATATATGGGAAGCCTGAGACAGTGTGTTCAGATTTAAGCTTACACAATCTGATTTAGCTGTCAATGGATGGCCTTAACGTGAATTGGAAGCTCTTCTCCAAAGCCCAGCAAAACAGAACAACAGACAAAATATGCTTAATGTTGGAAGCTGTGGTTCGCATGTACTAAACAATTCCATACAGTATGTCAACATGTAATTTACAGCAGTTGTAAGGTGCGGGAAAGCATGAAAATGCACATTCAAAGTGCTTGAAAAGGACTGGAATTTTAGGTTGAAGAGGTGTAAGAACCCTGCGCAGAAAATATATCTTTTATCGCGTGTCGCAGCGTTTGGTTAGAATGCGGTGTGTACGGTAAAGATGAGTTGAATTATGGCGTGTTCTATGGGGTTTGATAGTAACTGTATGGCGGGTACCCCAAAATAAGGGGGTAACCAAACAGTTAATCGAACGGCCGACCGAACGTGTTTAGCTTTCATCGTCTGTGTGCGTGACACGTGACGTCAACGTATTCCTATTGTGGTGGGAGGGGGTCTATAGGTAGACAGGACAAGTATGTAAATCAGTCCTTAATATTGATAATAGCCTAACGCAATAATAAATAACAGAAATAAAGAATATTATAGTTACAAACATTAGAACATATTCAGGAGTCTGATTCTTTATTTTAAAGATCTTTTCTGTGCATTATTTTAACTTTGGTCAGACTGGGCCTGGAGCCCACGGTCGTAGTGTCAGTGACGCTGTCAGTGATGTCACATCGACCACAGTGCATAGCAGAAATACTAGCCAGTTTCATAGGGTGTAATTGTCCTAACACTTAAGCTTTAGCTCTCCCCCAAACCATTGAATGCCAGTGAATTATAAACAAATCAAAGGTGTACTGCCATGTGATTAAAGTATATAATAATATTGGGTGTGGATTTACTATGTTGGCGTAACATTGTAATATACTACAGAAGCCGAATACAAAAAATGTAGACAATCCACCCACATTAAGACAATCCACCCTACTCGACTATATATATTGTGGCAATATTCTATGTTAAACAATACATAAACTTGACCGATTCGTAACAACGACTAAAGCTTCTCGCACTTTTCAAATCTGTGAGCATATTTTACAAACTCCACAAGGGGGCGTTAACAGTACATAATTATTAAATGTTACAGTAAAACCTTATTAATACAAATCTAATACAGGGCCCTTTGTAAGATGCATCAAACAGTTATATTGCATCAGATTGTTAGATGTTTATTGATCAAACTGATGCTTTAGTCTTTAATTAGTTTTTTTTTATCTTTGAGATTCCCAGCACATCTTAACTTTTGGGAATACACACACACAAAATGTAGATTAAGTTATCTTGTTTTACCAACAATTAGGACAAACCCATCATACTTTGACGGCTAGTTAGAAAAAGCACAAGAACATTTTTCTCAATTTACAATTAGCAGACATCTAATTTTGGAATGCTTTACAGTATATGCTATTCTTAATAGTTCAATGTGCCTTAATACTTCAGTATGCTTTACCATACATTACAGCGAAATCTGCAACTATCCGATCTGCTTACCTCTCGATATAAAATCGAATATGCTATAAATTATATATTTTCATAACAACAAAAAATATAAAACAGAAAACAACAACAAAAAACTAATAAATAAGATACATTCATATGTCGTAACTCGTCATATGCACTGGTAACTTTAGATGCAGGGCCGGCCCTAGCCAATTTGCTGATTTTACTCTAGCAGCTCTTCTTTGGACACGCTGGGAAAGTTGAGGAGCACTCCAAATGTGCCATTTACCTGCCCCAGGGTCCGAAATCTCTCATCTAGTGAAGAAACGGCTGTATCCAATAGTAAAACAGTAACACTTACAATAAGGTGTCATTTAACATTAGTGAATGTATTAACTTGAACTAACAATAAACATTACATTTTAAGCAGTATTTGTTATTTTTGTTAATGTTAGTTATTGACAAATAACCTTATTAACGAAGTGTTCGATTTCCAGTAGAGGGCAGAAATGTTCTACTATAGCGTAAAAATATTATTAAAATGTGTTATCATGTAAGACAAAAAAATGACACGATTACAAAATCTTGGATCTCCAGGCATTTTAAACTTTTAGACAAGGCTTTCTACTAGACTATGCCAACATAAACTAGATGAGGTAAAAGTTTGTGAACAAACTTTATTGCTCGCCATCATTCATTACATCATTTACTTCTGTCTTTGTCCCGTTTTTCTTCTTGCGTGGCTGCGCCTGCGCGATTAAAGATTGAAAAACTAAATCGTTAAAAAAAAAAACACGCATTTTGGCGCCCCTAGCATTTGCCTATTCCGCCTATGCCACGGGCCGGCGCTGTTTAGATACAATCCACATACATACTGACAGTATTTGATCAGCAATTAGTAATTTGGTAGTTTGTTTTTGTATTTCTGTCGATAATGTAATAATGATTATAAAAGGTTTGTTATTAATTCTCTATATTAATGATGAAACTGCCTCAGAGTCAACTCAACAAAGTAAAAGTGAAGGTCTTGGAAAAAGTTTTGCTGTAAGTAGAACAGGTAAATATCAAAATGCAAAACAGTAAATACCTCTGCTCTGATGTCTAGGTCTGCGCAGGATACATTCATTTTTGAATTACAGCAAGAATTGTTTTTACAGCAGGAACATTTTTAAAGTATAAATTATCGGTATTTAGTGCCTATAATGTCCATTTGTAGTCTTTAACTAGCTGCTTGGTTTCTCACCTTGTTAAAAAAATGCTAATTTTAAGATGTTACTGTCAGACGCTGAAACTCAAGACGTTTGGTCGATCTGACAGTGTGTTTGTTGGTTTATTTATTTATAAGCTGTTTATGCCAAGCTGATAGCCCTGACATAGAGAGTGCGGTTGGGCCTTGGGTGACACGAATTCGAGTCCCAGACCTATGGAAGTTCTAAGAGGCCATGCATTATAATATTTTTTCTTTCTTGTTTTCTCGTTATCACAACTTAATTTTCTCGTGATCTCGACATAACCATTTGTTTTATTGTGATCACGACTTAATTTTCTCGTGATCTCGACATAACCAGAGTTGTTTTCTCGTTATTCCGACTTTATTTTCCCGTGATCTCGTTATAACAAGAGTTGTTTTCTCGTTATCACGACTTAATTTTCTTGTTATCATTAATTAATTTTCTTGTGATCTCGACATAACAAGAGTTGTTTTATCATTATCACGACTCAATTTTCTCGTGATCTCGACATAACGACTCAAACGGCATCTTTCATGCATCATTTGGTACCCATGCAGACGTCCCAGTCCCTCAAGTTAGCTGGCAATGAAATTAACTACACGCTCAGGGTCGCTATATTGTCTTCGACGATAAAGTTGCAGCCATGACAGCCTCCTTCTCAAGTGTCAGACACTTATGTTTAAGTTGTCAATTACTGACAAACACAGTGCTATTTCAGTTTGAGTGCGTCCCTGATCAAAGTAAAAGCGAATGCGATCATCCATGATGCTGCGATGCTGAACATGCGATAAATTACAGAAAAATTAACTAGTTTGTAATGTCATGATCACGAGAAATTTAAGACGTGATAACGAGAAAACAAGAAAGAAAAAATATTATAATGCATGGCATCTTAGAACTTCCGTACTGTCACGAATTCAGTCCCTGTGGCTCCCTCTACTGACCGCCAGCGGGAACCATCCCCCGAATTCTAAGACTACATTTCCCATCAACCCCGTACCTGGCCACGCCCTTCCCAATTGGTGGCCATTTCCTCATTTACCCCAAGCCATAAATACTCATTGCGAAGTCTAGTTTTGCCCTGGCAGCTATTCTGAGCGGTTTCCCTCTGGTTATCACCTCGACTGCTTA
>JAZGTK010005522.1:0-22259 GCA_036877625.1 Ambastaia sidthimunki
TTTGCTCCGCAACAAGTATATAAAAACTTACAATTGTGGCTTTCTCAGTAGCCAACAGAGCAGAGGGAATAAAACACAAAGTGCTTTAGTTCCAGACAAAAAAACAGCACATAAACTTTTACCTCCTCCCAACAGGTATGTAAACGCAATCATTTTACTTTCAGAAGCCAGCAGAAGAGAAAGACAACACCGAAATAAAACTGTCATACTGTCCGACTGATGCACTGATACTCTGTCTTCCATTCGAGCTTGTGTTGCGACATTCTCGTCTTCATGGGTGGACCCGAGACATTAAAAAAACTCACTACTGAGTCTCCGTAACTATGGCAACGGCAAGGCTGACGTGCAATCTCGCACAGGGCTTGCTTGTCATTGTCTGGCACATGCCACTTATTTTGATCTCTTCTACTATTTCGTGTGAAATTGGTTTGGTTTTATCTGGCACTATGTTACTGTGAAGACAGAGTGTGTATTAAACAAAGTGTATAAAAATACTGAACAAATCACGTTTCGTATTGATTCAATATACGGGACAATCCAGTTTTATATGGAGTGGCTGATAGAAACCGGTCTAAGGTAATGTGCTGGTTTTAACTGGTGTCAGTCTGTTCCCTGTTCCCCCAACATGTTCAGCTAGTCTAGCTGGTCTCCCAATCTGCATATCATAAGATGGTTTAAGCTGCTGTTTTTCAACAGGGTATAAAGTAAAAGTAATTTGTTTTCTTTTAACTTTTTTAAATAGTTGCAAGGCTGATGCTATCACAAGAGTTTTAACAGAGGATAACATTTAGGTTATTAATTCATTTTAAATAAATTAATTTAACTAGATGTAACTTCTTGGTAGTTTGGTCCAATACTAACATACTGTATTTACTAAATTCTCTAATGTATGCACTTTCCATTACCAGAGATCCACCTGAACAATCATATAAAAAACTTTAATCTAAGCTATTCACATACAAACAAGAAACTATTTCTCCCCCAATCTCACTCTATTTATAGCACTCTACTGTATCAAAGAATATTAAACTCACTGCCTCCATCAACCTTGTGAGTATAAATAAAAGACATCACGTACACTATCTATTTCACATTACAGTGGTGTAGTTACAGAAAACATAGGTAAGGTTTCATCTCCCCTTCCTCATAAATAAAATATCTCAACTTTTGACCCTTAGTTACATATGTCTGTCACACTAACTTTACCTTATGTACAGTGCGTACATATACTGATATGAGCTCTTTTAACTAAACACTGTTTGAAACAGCACCTTACTAAACTTTCATTGGCCTGGAGAGATTACAAAGAATACCAGGTCTTAGTCAGGCTAAGTGTGATGTCACAAATCCAAACTTTTTTTTCCAAAGTTCCAAGTTCCATATCCAAAGTTTAATCTACTGGTCTGCTGGGTCTAGTCTACTGAGTCTGACCAACAAGTAAAGCAACCAATCACTGTTTGTTCATTTTACATGCTGTTTAGGAGCATGTTTATTTAAGTGATACTATGAAAGATCAGAGTGGAATTATGTAAAATATGCTGTCTAAGGGTCATCTTTAATGATAGAAAAATGAATGAATCTCATTAAAACTGCCAAAAACATATTTCACTCCAAAATCTAAATAAGACCATTTTATTAGACCATTAAAATATTTTGTTATATTATGGCATTGTGGGAACTAAACACATTTGTCATGCAAATTCTTATCAATGTAATGCAAAAATATCTTATTTTATTACTATTCTGTAAAAAAACACGTGGCAATTACACCGTTTGAATCAATGGAAACTACTGTTACTAGTTACTGCTACCAGTTACGCTACAGGGACCTCAGAAAAAAGTTGTGGAAATACTCAGACTGAATTCAAATTTCTTGTTTATACGACACACAAACGTCGAGCAAAGGCCCAGGAGAGTTTTGCAGTGGGACGGCGTCTTTTTTGCTCTGATCTCCACAATTGAATATTGTTACAATCTGCTGGGACTCTCAATTGTCACAAGCCTTCCTGTCAAGAGCAAACCGGTCGCACGTGACGACAGCACGGCACTATGGGAATTCATTGTGCTTCTAGCAGGGGGCTACACTCTGCTTTAATGTCCTATATTTCTTCAATGCTCTGCTTGTTCAGGAAAATCCATCCCTAAATGGAACACTACCTCAAATAAAGACAGACAGATGTCAACATAAATAAAAAAGGTCCTTTCTAAAGAGCCCATGGTTTCAAACCAATGGTTTATAGTTTCCATTTGAAGAGGCTGTCACTCAAACACAACTGCAAATGAAACGTTAAAGGCCACACTAGTGGACACAGTACATAAGTATATTTATTGTAAGCATTTGTTTTTATAATATCTAATGAATCTATCTGATATTACAAGTAAACAGCTGTAACAACAAAAACACTCCCTGGGGTCCAAAATTAATGCTTAACAAGAATTTGGTTTGCAAGTACAAAAGCTGCAACATAATACATGGTTTAAGTGGACTAATTTAAAAACATGTAAAATTTAAAAATATTGTAAAAACAGTAGTAAAAAACTGACCATCAGAAGACTTAATAAAAGGAAGTCAGATGTTTTTTATCCTCAGAACTCTGTCAACACATGGGGTATTTCCCGCATTAAGCCACTCAGTGTGACCAAAAAGTCAAGTTTGGGCCCTGGCTTTACTATGATGCAGAAGGCAGGAATAGTGCTGCTTATTTTGCTGTGTGTTTGCCAGAGTGGAGTGCTTAGCCAAAAGGGTGATTACCAGGAGGGTGGAACATGGAACATGTCATAATGATGCTGAATTAGTGATTATTAACAGTCATTATCAGTCTCTCTGTGGAGACAGTGTTCTGTCTGTAGAAACTGTGCTGATATGTCTCTGATGGGCTGGAGGTAATGGTTCAGGATGTGATCGCCCACTTAAACCAGCTGGCTGGCTCAGCTGTAGACTCCTAATCACTGCAGAGGAGGATCTTTTAGACCAGCAGACCCACACAAAAACAAGTCTGCTTTCAGTCTTAGCGCAGGATGGCACGCCTACAAGCCGCACACAAAAATGGCAAGAGCTGGCAAAAATCGCCAGTTCTAATCTGATTGGCTGGCTGTAAGCAACTTCCGGGAGTCAGAAGTGCCCACGTTTGTATTATTATCCCAGTGACGTTATTCTCATTATGAATAGGGCATCATTCTTGAAACATGAACATGGGTAAATTTCTGCCATTTCCTCATTAATGAATGTGGCCCATTTTCAATTCGAAGTTGTCTGTTAAACTTTACACAGTTATTACTTAGGCCATTATTCTGATTGAGCTACCATGCTATTGCACGTTGGCCCATTATTGCAGCATCATTAATTTTACCCCCTTCCTTAACACCATGTAAAAAAATAGATTGTTCACTTTACAGACGGTTGATCAGATGGTTGCTTCCTGTCTAAGTGGGCGGTTCTTGGCCTGCAAAAGCTATCAAGTGAACCAGATTTGCCAATCGTTCAAAGTCTGGCTCTTCGAGACCAATCCCTTGCAATTTTTGGAATATTTGGAACTTTTGTTTGGTGTGACAGCTCCAATCTGGAGATACAGAATGCGATCTGCCACACGCCCGATGTGACCCGTGCCTCTGTGCATTACAGCTTTAGCCTTCAGCCCTGACAGGCCCTGACACCCCACATAAATCCACCCACATCTTACCACATACATGAAGGACACCAGTGGAAGAGCGTGGGGAACGTTTCATTTTTCCATTTGAGCTTTTTCTGCTGGCAGGGCAGATGGGAGAGTGATTGATGTGTCCATGTGAGGTCTGAGTTGGTAAGGAACAAATTCAAGAGCATGACGAACCAGCGTGTACCACCCCATGGCATCAAAAACCCGCCAGCCGCGCAGCATGCATAGATCAGCGGGGACCGACGTAGCGGAAAGAGGGAGTGAGCTGACAAGCAGATAAGCGTGGAAGCGACAGGTCTATCTATCACATGTCTTTATTCGTCATGTTCTGGTTTGTGTTCTTTCACAGAACTCGACATCTAAGCTTTTAGATATGTTTCTGACTCAGTGTTGCTTTTCTCTTCATTTGAGAATACATATTACATACTAACAGAATACTGAATTGGTATATGAAAGTTCACTCTTAAATGAAAATTCTGTCAAATAAAGGTGCATCAAGCCTTACACCACTGGTTCCTGTATGTCTCTCACATCTGAACATGATATAACAAGTTTGCACGCGCAAATAAGAATAAAAGAGATAAAGGAAGGGAAGACTGTCAGTAAATAATGCCATTAACGTTGGTTTGATTCTAAGACAAGTTTAAAAATGGCTTCATGTGACTTCAGAAGTTTTGGAATATAGCACGAGTCAAATGAGTAACTTTTTAAGGTGCTTTTGTGTCACTGCATAGAAATAAAGCAGCGTGAACATTTCTCAAAATGTCTCCTTTTGTGAAGGAAAAAGTAATTCAGAGCAACATAAAAGCGAGCAATACAAGTTTCATTATTTGCCAAACCATTCCTGGAAATCTGATGTCACATATAAAAACCTTTTGAATACTTCATAGCCCTTCATACTTCAAATCAAACACTCATAGATACTTAAGAGACGAATTAATGAACAAAAAGCTTATTTCAATGACCATCAATCTGGTGGTAAAATTGTAGAACATAACATCTAGCTGGTTAACACAGAGGCTTTTGACATTTACAATTTTTCTTTGTGACAAAACCGATAAAATTAAACAGAAAATTACTTTTGACATTTCGGTTCAAAGCATCTGATGTGTTTCTTTTGTGCTTTAATCTGGTGAAAAGTAATGGCAGCCATTTTGTAATTCCCATGGAGACCAGTGGTTAAGTGGAGAGATAAAGATCACAAAAAAGTCCCTTACGATTCAAAATAACATCTCTAGGATAAATGAGACTCTTAAAGCCGTCGTGTTTCACCTGCGTAAGAAGTTTTTGAGATGGATACTATGCCGGCTAGAAAAAGTCTCTCAGCAGTCGATCTCATTAATGTACAAGCTTTGCACAGACAGATAAATCTGTAGTTAGCTATGTGGCATTTCTAGCATTCGTGCCTGTCTCACAGTGAATCAATATTGTTGACCTTTACTGATGGCAGTCATATTGAAAGCCAAGCCATCATTTGCTTGAAAACACAGACAGGGGTATTGAAATATTGAAAGAGACAAGGAGACTATTTTTCCCTTAGGGCTTATATACAGCATGTTGGAGCATTACGAGGGCTTTAAGAGCTAAAGGCACTTTTCCAAATTTTAGAGGGGTCTAAAATTCAATATGATGGTCGATTACTGGCGCCTTCAATTCTAAGAGTTAAGGGTGGGTGATATACCCTTTGAAATTAAAGAATTGAACATTTACCCTTAGAAATTTGTCAACTGTTGTGAATTTTAGTTTCTGCTGTGCAACAGCACTGCCACACATAAGAAAATGTTGCTAACACAAACAACATTATTATGATTGATTACACTTAGGATGTTCTCAGGATCTGAACCCCTAACCCTAAAAAGGACCTGCAACATATTTACTAAGCAGCCACTCAAGAAACCAACTACTACAACTACTTAGCAACCGTACCCCATAGCAATATCCTGACAACAACACACAATGTGCCAGCAAGCTGAAGACAATCATAAAAATTTTAACTTTTAATTAAATTTAAAAAAAAAGAAAAATCAACTTTTATATTTGTATCTATTCATCTCAATTAACAAGTAAATACAATTACATATTAAAAGTGTAAAACACTAAATTTTACAAATGATTGGCCTTTAGTTTGAGCACCATATTATGTGACCTTTTATTCAGAAGGTTTTGAAACACTTTTCCATAAAAAATATGCAAATTGTGGCTTACATTTACATTTAAATTTAAGTTTTTATCACCCACTCCTACAATGAGCAATAGATGTGATTGAAGGCCCAGCCCTGTGTGATGATAATGGAATAGAGTTTGTTGTGAAGTGAAGGTCTCACTTCCCAAACAGCAGGACATTCTCTCAAACGCCCACATTGACATTCCTTCATCAGTCTGTTCGGGCTTTCCAGACTCAAGGGTTGACTCAAGACTAATACTAATACACTGAGGGGGGTGTGTTTGCGTGTTGAGAGCCAATGAGAGCGGAGAAAGAGAGGTGAATTCAGGCACTGAGAGAGAGGATGATGACAAGAAGCTCAATTTAAGAAGCTGTGGCATGTTACACATTCCAGACGATAAGTCGTAACATGCTCTCCAAGACAAATGCACAACAAATATTGAGTTACATTACCAACATAACCATTAAACTACTAATGCTATCTTCTTATAGGAGAAACATGGATGAAGGTGTTTATTACTCAGAATACATGGAACTCATATCTTCTCTGGAGTGGTTTCTTCTTGGCTTGCTAAAGAACTGTCTTTCCGGACCCTATAAGAAAAACGTAATTATTTCACACAGTAATTTAAACTGTTAAAATTTCTCACCCTCATAACTTTGCAACAAGTGTCAGTAMATGGTGACCAGAGATCGACAAGGTTCTACAACAACCAAAGCTCTATTTTTGTGTGTCATGTAGAAAATGATACAACTGTGGAACGGTATGAACAGAATTAATTTCTGAGTGAACTGTTCCTTCAATTCCAAAATGCATGTGGACAGTCAGAGCAATATCACGTTTTATAAGTCTTCAAAGAACCTGGAAAAGACTGACTGTTTTCAGTGGACTGTGCATCTTGCTCTTCATTTTGAAAAACTGCATTAACTTTCATCTCTGCATCAAAATAGATACACTCATAAAGGTAAATTTAAGTATGGACAAACTGAGCCTTCAGTTCCTGTTTCAAACTATCACTAAATGTAGCCTCAAGTAAACTGAATCAAGTTCCTCTCTCAGTATGAATCAGAGGCCCAATTTACCTCCGAAACCACTCATTTCCTTCCTCCTTGCAGAATGAGTTCCCTGAGACAGATAACCATAAATTTTAATCTTTTTTTCTTCTCTTCCATGAAATTTTGTACCAACGAGACAACAAAGTCTTGTTCTCAGCCAGACTGCCTGTCAAAATGGCACATGACCCACTGGGCCTCTCTGCAGTCAACAAACAATAAGCTCTTGTTTTCGCACATTTCAGTTTTTTCCCCTTACAGTTAATTTTGGGCTCAGGCTGGTGAATTATGCACTCTGGGGGCAAAAAGGTTAATTTTCTTTTTCAAACCTTCATGTCTGCTCGTAACCCAACACACTCGTTTGTCAAAACAAGCAGACCCAAACCCAGCCTCGCACTTTTCTGTGCACACTGTAAGTAGTTAGTGCTGACCTCTCCAGAGCTGAAACAGGTTGACAGAGATCATTTGCTAAGCACAACTGAAAGCTGTTTTTCTCAGTCATCTCAGTTGAAGGCCACAAAACTGCATTATTACGAAGAGGAAACTAAGGTCGGCAAGCGCTAAATACATACAAAATGCAAAAATGGTGCATTAAAAACAAACAAACAAACAAACAAAGTTTTGTCAAATGAGCACCGTGTTCCTGAAGGAATTTTTCTTCAATAGACCTTAAATAACATATTGGATAAAATTGGGTGCTGTGAGCCTAAAACTAAAGATGAGTAATTTGATTATAAAATACTCTTGATTAGAATTGTTCACCCTTGATTACCTCACAGTCAGAGTGGCACAGTAAACACAGATGAGGGGCCTATTCAAATTCAACAGCTTGAACACAAAATGGACAGACTTGTTTACAAACAAAAACAGCAAAAATATGCAAAAATATGCAAAAGTTGCACATTATCACAATTTTAGCTTAAGTACATTTGACAAGAAAGCCTTTAAAGGTTCAGTAATAATAACCCATTGGCTGCAATGAGATAAACTAAGGCTCTGGTTGGCTAATCAAGTCATTAATAAATGTCCTGCTTGCTTCACTTCATCACTCTATGGCCTTATGTTATTGACAATTTTATTTTTGCATTACAAAACAACAGGTATTAATAAAGCAATTAGATAGACTCATGTCTGGCTCATTGTAGCAGTCAGGATGCTAAATATTCTGAACTAACTGAAATAAGTTGTCCGTAATGATTAAATATTTACAATATTCTAGTAATTATTTTAAATATAAAAAAGCTGAGAGTAAGACTGTATAAACATTTTCAACATCTCTGCAATTTGAAATAAGTACATGTATCTAGAAATCTTTCTTTTAACAGGTTATTGGATGAATTGTCTGCATAATTGGTGAAGCACTTAAAATTAGTTGTTAGTTGAAACCCTTGAGCCCTCATTCTGTATCTGTGTAAAATATTAGGTTCAGAAACATAAATCTTTAATCTGCTCTGGTGACACCTGACAAAAGCAACAAAGCAAAGATTTTACATGACTCACAATTTGACCCCAAGATATTAAAGAAAAACGTTCCTGAAAGAATTGCACAACTGACATGGTAAATCGGCCCAACAATATAGCGATATATTGTTCTCACACCATCTGACTGAATTCATGGAGGGAATATTCTCAAGGACCAGGCTGTGAGCCATTGTCAGGAAAAAATGCTCCTTAAAGGTTTCACGTTATCTTCACCAATTTAAAGGACAAACGAGTGGCATGCTTCGATGGGCCGCAGTGCGATTCATCTTTATCAGTGAACCACATCAAACTCTAAGCGAACATCCACTGCCGGCCACTGCGGGGACACAGAATGTCAACAATTGACTTACAAACAAAACGCCTCACTTCCCCCCAAAGTTTTTATCACATCTGCCATTTCAAGTCCACAATCATCATTGCATGCCACCTTTGCACTTAGTAATTACTGACCTGAGGCTAAAATTGTCAGGAAATACGCTTATCTCAAACACAGCAGTTGTATAGCTAACAGGAAATAAAAAAATAACAAAAATATATCTGTAAAGGAGGCAATCATTGTGGGCAATTGTCGGCAACTATAGCCCTAAATGTCAAACTTTCAAACGCCCAGTTCGAGGTACACATAATTTATCCTTTTCAGTCAGGGAATGTTTATGTGTTTTTATGTGACACTTCCAAGCTATGTAGCAACTTCACACATTCATACATAGTGTTTATAGTTACAGTATTTTACAACAGCTCTAAACATCCAATCAGAAATAAGTGTCAGAATTATCTGTATTCAGTTTTTTGTACAGTCTGACAGACTTACACTGTTCACTTGATCAAAATCTATTCTAAATGAATTTGATAGTATTTCATTTTTTTTTATGGTTCTGCTTCTAACAAGTAGCACTTCTGTTAAGCTCCGGCTGTGCACCACTCCAAACGCTGCCCCATGAAATCAATCATGTGCAAACAGCAGCACTGATGTATCTGCAGCTGACAGGATTATCCGCATGTGACGAGAATCTCTCAATCAACTGATGTGAACCGGGCTGGTGGACCCATGTCAATGTCCAACCTGCCCTACATCTGTCAGAGGCTTGAAATCTTCCACACCGCAGGAGCTGTCAATACAATGATCGTAGAAAGCAAAGAAATAACCATTGAGGACTGACCATGAGGGTGTTAATGCTTAGTATTGGAATAGGGCCATACTGCTATTGGTGATTTTAGATAATGTAATTCGATTGTCATTGGTCCAAAGGACACACTGGACCTTTCGGGCAGTGCTGAAGCATGGAAGAATGTAGTTCAGTGGGTTTCAACAAAGCTTTGACTAGGTCACAGCACTGTTGGGGGTGGCCACTGTTATGGCCTCCATGCCTTAAATAGTATACTTAGAATAGAAGAACTTTATTACTGCTCAGAGATTCTCATTCACTGCTCCATAGAGGCCTTTTGTATTTCAATAAAGTAGCAACTTTGTCTTAAAGGTTTCCCCTTAATTAAACTAGAATTGTATGCTAAATGTTTGAGTTCATATTCAATTAGCATGGTGGAAATGAGGCTCTCCATTTGCTCTCCTTCAGAAGTCATTGTGGCTCGGGATAAATAATTGAAAAATTGGGATTGTCCCTTCTTATATGCAGTCAATAAAAGGTGACAGTGCTGCAAATGTTTTGTAGTCAATAAATCAATTCTTTTTACACTGCAACAGAGGATTACATGTTACAGACATACAGTGTCAGCAAGGCCACAGCAGCTGAAACATCACTAAACTCCCGAACCATATTTATTTCAAGGTTCAATGTAAAAGATTTGATTTGAAAGGCGATAAGCTTTGCAAAGTTCTACTAACAAGTCGCTAACAGAAAATTGCACATGGCAAAGGTGATGGAATGTATTAACACCCCTAATTTTACGCCCTGGGAGAATGAAGGGAGAGCACTCATGTCTTGCAGTAGATCTGACCCCGCAGATCCAATCAGACAACATCCTATTACCACCCGTTTGCGATGCGGTGACGCTCTGGTTCTCACGACGTCTAGCATGTCCTGTCAGATTTATGTGAGCAAGTTTCGAAAGCCGCATCACCTTTAAATCTTAAAAGAAGAACACGCTGGTGCTGAACAGACAGTTGTCCCCAAACATTCTCCACTGCAAGAATGTAGTGCATCTGTTTAGAGACGTTTCAAAAACCACAGAGATTAATTACAACATGTCCCCACAAATGATCAATTAATGCCCACGTCAATAAAACATGTGGTCATCTTTATTGCTGGCCAATATATTGAAAATTCACAAACCGTTTGCAATGATTTTGCTGGCAAATAAACATTTTGCTAACATCCTAAATATCACAAAGATTTTAATGTGCTTTTTATCTGATCATTAGGTTTCTTAAAGGGTATGTCATTATGCTGTGTGGCACTGCAGTGTGGAAAACATGCCTTGATTATTTCTGACTAGATTAATATTCTACTTATTAAAATGGACATTTTGAATCTAATCAGCTGTTTAGTTTGCATTTGGTATTCACTGATTGATATATCTGAAATATATCCCTGTTTTATTTCATTTCGGACCAAATAAATAAATATTAGGCCAATCAGAATTTAACAATTTTTTTCACCCTTATAGCAGCTTCCCAGCGTGCACACACACGCACACACGGAGCTCTGCCCGTGTTCCACATCAAAACAAATGCCTCTGCATTTGCGTCTGTGGGACAAGAGGGAACATCCAAGTACAGGACTTTCAGGCATTCCGTTCTAGGGTTGGCCGACCCCCCACGCTCTTTGAAAACAGGACATTGTTAAAACAGAAACATGTTGCATTTGGCATGAGAGACTGTTCTCTCCCAGCATACAACAGGGCCTGCAATTAGCATGGCCGGCTCCCCAAAACAAATATTCTCCACTGTAATCCTGCCAAGGCAGCAGAGACGCAGCTCTACTGCAGGAATGCTTGGCATTTCCTTTAATGTGCTTTGGCCAAGATGGGTCAAAGGAAACTAACACTAACAGCAGAACAGTCTCTCAGAGCAAAACTTCCTGCTCTGTCTCACTTTCTCTCTCAAACACACACACACTTTCTCTATACAAAAAAAGTCTCACCCATGTCTCATATTTCTGTCCCTTTGTCACGATATTTTTACCTGCTACTGTTGGCTACAAATTTTCTTTTACAACTCACATTTGAGTTGCGTTTCTATATATCACTTAATTTCACGTACTGTACATACTGTAGCCCCTTTGTATTTGGGCACTTATGCTAACACAAACACACACAAAACTGTTTAAATGATAAAACAACAGATATATTTAGATCTTCTGGCCTGCCAAATAGTGGAAGATGTTTAATGTGGTCCTTGATTAATGTGATGAAATACACCTGTGGTTGTTCTGCTGAGACTCCTGTGTGATTCTGAGGGGAACTCACTTCATACATTCACTAAAAATAACCTTGGCACCAGTTAAAAGTAATTAAAATGACTCTGAAAAATGAAACTGTGTTTGCAGACGATTTGATTTTGGATTTAATGCAATGCTATGACATTCATCCATTCTAAAGTGTAACTTAAATACTTTTTGGGGCCACTGTATGTATGTACTGTGTATATACAGTGGCTCCAAAAAGTATATATATATATATATACTTTCTATTTCTATAGAAATGTTTGTCAAAATATTAAGTTATATCTTTTCTAGGGACAGTTTCTAAAAGTAGTGCATTCATCCACTTACCAAATTACCGCAACCTCTGGGTCAGAGGGCTAAACCGGATGACTGGAAGACTACCGTTCACCTCCATGTTAATTTCAAACACAGGCTCTCCAGAGTTCCAGCACACGCTCTTATTGCCTCACTGCAGTTCAGTCCAGTCATGTCACAATGACAGTACAATTGCTGTGAATAACCCAAGTCCACACATTCAGAAGTCCACTTGATTTTTGAATCAACCATCAACTTGTTTACACAGAGACCTGACCACACCCCTGTACCCCTACCTCCAACAACACATACACATGACAGATAAAATCCATGTTTACTGTAGGTGTTTACGGTAAGCATAATGTGTACAGCCATTATGCAGCCGCCACTGTTGGGATTTGAGACTTCTCCCATTTTATTCCCCCCTCTTATATCATGTTTGGCTTTCTTTAGCACATTTACCTATTTTGCTAAATTATACTCCTTTATTCCCACCCAATACATGTATAAAAGAGTCACAGATTGTGCTCAGGTTTTCTCCTGGTGGGCCAAGAAGCCTCAGTGTGCCGCAGCAGTTAGGCATTAACTTGTTAAGCAAATGAAAATGCACTTGCCAAATTTATTGGGAGGACCTTGATCAGTGTCTCTGTGCGGTAAACTGACCCTGCATTTATTTGCTCTGCATCCGAATGGCTGATCTCTTCAGGTCAATTTGCCGTCTTTCCATCAAATCTGGTGATGATTTACTGCTCCTGAGTATTTTTTTTACACCAACAGAAAATGTACTTAGACAAAGGTCAACATATTATTACAGTTTTATTGGGGATTGATTTCCTGTAGTAGCAACAGTAGCTAAGAATACGGATGTCATTAGGGAACCTCGAGGAGGGCAGTGCAGCACCATTATCAATCTCTATTGCCCTTTCAGAGGACCCTCTTTGCAGTACGAGCTATAGAAATTCGGAGGTCACTGCACTTCTCAAACCAGAGCCTCTTCTGATTTGCTGCTGATAATATCAATAGCACTTATCTATTCAACATTCGCCCTTGCGTCTGCCAGCTTCCCGTAAATGCAAAACAATGCCCTGTGAGGAAGGACTTTTCTCATCTTGCTGAATAGGGTGAACAACCTTAAAGGTCGAGCCATTATTTCAGCTAAATTTGGTTATATGTGCAGAAGTACAAATGCAGTTTTGTCTATATCATCTGCCAGTTGTGCAAAAAGAAAAGTGGGAGTATGAAACAGAGTTTAATCATATTATGGAGACGGTCCCACTTCTGTGTGACAGAAGCAATTGTTTAATGTAAAATCAATAAAATCTCAACGTCTGCCGACTCAAGACACGAAAGATGGCCAGGTTGATGAATCACGACAGTAATGTTTTTCTTATGCAAATCATAACTGCTGAGTTTATACTATTACAACAGCGCAAAACATGTGCCTTGGCCTACGCTCCTCACCACTGTGAACGCAAGCAGATGTGTGAGGAGATTGGAGGACAAACAACTTGACGTAACAACCTGAAAATGTGCAATCATGTTGGCCAGCTGGGGGGGTTGTGTTGTTATACAAAAAGTATAGTATTGATTGTAGTGTGTTGCTCTGGGCTAGTATGAGCAAAACTAATGACTTTTGAGCTTCATAACTACATTAATACTTACAAATTTTCAGATTACAGTGGTGGAAATATGAAAACACAACAAATTGTTCAATATCACACAAAAAGCATCCACTGTACACACACAAAAGCACAGAATATATTCCTCAGAATATCTCATTTTGTGTTCCACAGAAGAAATAAAGTCATAAAGGTATAAAAAATGTAGGTGAATAAATGATAAAAACTTTGGTTTTTGGATGTTCTATCCCTTTAACATTGGTAGCCAATTTGCGAAAAAACCATTTACAAGTCAAAAGAATTACATTTCTATCAGACACAACATTGTGTCAACTTTACACATAGACAAGCAAAACACTAGCCAAAACTAGACACAACATCACAGTAAACAAGTGACAACTGCAGCAGCTCTAAACCACTAGTCAAAACAACACGACAGGCACTTATTAGCAAACAAAACGGGGGGAAATCCTTAAAAATAGCCACTGCTTCAGGGTTAACCAAACGCACACCTGCCTCACTAAAGCAACAAGGGCACCCATCGCTAGGTCTGTTGTGATAACAAGCATGTATTTTTGTGCTTAATTGCCAGTGTGGCAGCAGCTCAGACTAAACGCACAGGCACGCTCCGAGACTGCAAGTATCCATCAGGGACCACATTTTTCAACGCAACATTTGCATTCTGATAGCTCTAAAAGGAGCCTTATCAGCCTGTAGTAAATCAGCTTGTTTGTTTAATCACAGGCGTCTGAAAAACATGTCATATAACCGAGACGACGCAAAGAAAAGGAAATAGTGTTTTGCTATCCCCATACCCCACCCATTAAAATTAAAAGAATTAGAACAAACGACTATATAAAAAATGTGGCCACAGGGATTTTAAACAATTTGTTATTCGGTGGCTTAGGGAAAGCAAAAAAATATGCTGCTATATAAAAGTAACATGTCAAAGTGAAACTTTTGCAAAACATTTATTTATTTGGGTTTTGGAATGTCTTGAACTAAGACACCAAAATTGTGTTTGGAAAGGCCTTTGAAGACAATGCGCCTTACACAAAATTATCACAACACAAATACAAAGCATTGACTGAGGCTGGCATTATCATCTTTAATTAATATCAATTCGTCTAAATTATTTTAGAGGTTAAAATCATCCCTCATTGATTGCCGAAAATTTGTGCTTAGATTGATTATTTTTAAAGTATCAGGAATAAAGAATAAGGAAGCTTATTCCAATTAGCAACTTAATTATGGATAATTAGGAATGCCAGAAGAATGTATCATATTCTTGATATTCTCACAACATTAACCTCACAACACTTGCTTGGGGAGAAATAGCTTGTTAAAAAGCCCAACAATCAGCAATGTGTTATTAGCACAGGAAATCAAATACATCCTTTAAATATGAAACCCATCAAAGACATAAAAACAGCATGATGACATCATGATACACCAGAGAAACATGCACATGCATGTACAGGTCTGCTGTGATCAGAAATCAGGCAGAAGAAGACAAACATTTATAATGAGAAGATACACTGGGAATGGAGATATATGGAAATAAGAAGCGTACCTTCAATCTTCTGCAGGGCAGTCTGACAGGAGTCCTGGCTAGCAAACTCAAATGGGTTGTTGCACGTTCGCACGCTGTCACATTCACACTTGCCATCAATGATGTTACAGCCCGTAACCAGGTTTTCATTACACGGCTCAAAGCCCAAGAGCTGATCGTCATCCCAGTTTTCATCTGAACAAGAATGAAAGAAACACATATATCAGTGGAGATGCAAGATCATAACAGCACATTCCTGGATCAAACGGCATAACTGGATTTTAGGATTCGAAAACAAACCCAGAGAATCATTAAGCTAGTGGGTTCGCCAAAAGCCCAAAGGTTTGGTGTTGCTGGGGTAATGAGGGTACTGAATACTAGAAAGAACCACATGACCAATTACATGTGAATTTGGGGTGCAAGAGGTGAGGCAGTAGCTCGGAAACAGCAGAGAGAGAGACTTGTTATGAAGAATTATGCAGTTCCTGGATTCCTAGACTCTCTCGACTTACAGAATAGATAAATTGTGGCAGAGAGCAGCACATTTTCAAAATAAGAATGACCTCGACCCATAAGACGCGACTATCTGCCAGTGACATTATGAAGTCTTATTTACAGTGCAAACATGCTGCTGATACCAGCGCTGGTATTCCAGCCCTCAGCATGCTCACGATATCACTGTGTTTGCCCGTTTGTGTGCTTAGAATGCATGTATACAACCTCAAGATTGGTGCATAATAGGATTTCTAGAATCAAAGTGGGTGCATACTAGGGTTTGCTAAGATAGACAGCATTATGGTTTCTAAGGAACGTAGACTACTTTTATAGCCACTTATCTCGTCGCTACATGCAAGTATTCTGTGCTGTTTTCACAAACTGGTTCAAAACAAGGATTCAACTATTCACTTTGCATATTTATATCACTCAGCCCTGTACCTGTGCATGCATACAGATGCATTTGCATGCATTTAATTTACGTCTCTATATCTCCAAGGAGTGCAACCTACTTGCCATTAAATAACAGGCCATGCGCTTCTGAGCCATTTTTGCACTCCAAAGAAATCAATAATATGAAACAATTTAGCAGAAATTGGACTACATGAACTACTTAATGACTTGTATAACTTCTCCCACACTGGATAGGTCACTTTAAATACTCTGAGGATAAATAAGTAATGGAAAAGCACTTCTCTCTCTGAGTGACCCATCCAATGACTGTTTACTAAAGGGTCACATGCTGCTGGTGTAATACAGCTGAACACTTGCCAGGGAGGCAGCCCAGTGCTTAACATGTAGATCGTCTGGATTTGATGGGTGTCATTCCAGCACCATGCTCATACTACATCACTTCCATGTACTGACAAACATAATACAATTATTTCTGTAAGTGGTGTGAGTATGTGTTTGTGGTCTCCTAATGATCAAGGAATGGAAACTATTGTTTAAAAGCTCCTGTGCAGCCACAAGGGTGAGGTCCCTAAATAGCTGCTGTCAACAGTTGATTCTTCTAAGCATGGCTCTTCAGACTAGCGCTGGATCATTTAGCTGTCTGAGGAGGGTTGAGTCCCTGAACTCCCTGCCAAAGAAGATTGTCAGTAGCCTGGCATAAGTTTACATGATAAACACATCGCAGTGGTCCGAACCACACAACAGGATTCAGCCTGGCATATTCACACACAGCATTGCCTTATGCTGCCTTCAGCACCCCCTGGGAAGTTTCTATTTATGAGTTCAGCAATTGCAATTACGATGTGATGTGTGTTCAAGTGACTTTTGTACAAAATACATTCATTGGGCAATGAAATTACAACAAGCTCTTCTTAGTAAGAATGCAACAAAACAGCTCAGTATTGTCCAGCCAACAACTCCAATTGTCCAGTCAACGCACACAATTTTAACTTAATTTGATCAATACCAGTTGTTTTTACCATCAAAAATGACCCCAAAATGCCAACGGAAAACCAAATTTCCAATTTCCAAAAACATGATTGTTCCAACATTGCTGTAATCACACAGCCCAGAATGTTAGTCTCAGAATGAAGTCTAACAAACTTCTGAAATGTTCTCTACATTCCAAACATAAAATAATAAAGCATCTTTTAAAATCATCTTTTAAAAATGTTCCTACACTTTCTATTTGAAGTATGGCTCTTATTAACATGGCCAGAGATACTGAGCTATAACAGTATCATTTAAAATCCTCAAAAGTGTGACTGCTTTTATGCAACACATTCTCTCTGAAATTCCAGTCCTTTGATATTTGTGCTATAACCTTTTCTCGTGCACATGCGCTGAGCACAAATACCATCCTCTCAAATTACCTAATATAGATCGATTGGCAGACGAAGAGGCGGGTAAAGCTGTTTTACAAAAACCGTGAAAATCACAAAACCCGGAGGATAAAATAAACCCAAAATCAACACAGCAGTTCATAAACATACACAGCGAAAAATGTTGTTTTGCTGATATCCAGGCATGATATCAAATTGACGCTCATCCTCTGCTAGCTGATACATGGCCTTCCTGCTGTACTCTGCAGTGGCACCTGGTTGTTATCGAGGCAGGAGTCCTTCCTGAAGCAAGAGACGTTTGCTAATTTGCAACCAAACCCATTAATTAATCTGTCGGAAAAAGCGTTTTCAACACCATTGCTGTTAAATGCTGTAATACAGCGAGCAACACAAACAGCGTATATAAATATGCTTGTTATAAATCACGAAAGCTATAGATGCTGTAAATTTGCTATGGATGGGGGTGCGTCCTCTCTTCATCGTTCAAACGAGTAACCCCATTTGACACCATCTTTCTTGCTTCTGAATGATAACCCAGAAAAAGTCCCACGGCCCTCTCCGCCAGTCGCAGAGCCGCACCCCTGAGGACACTTATTTCTCTGAGGAGCAGAACAGAAGACTGGGAAGAGTGTGACAGGGAAGCTGCCGAGAGGGTATTTCCGCTTGTCTTCACAGACTACATAAGACAACCGGTTCTCTTAACAAATTTCAGCCTGCCTTCACTGTTCCCTTTTTTGTGAAGTAAGAAAAAACAAAACAAAGGCACAGACATGCACTTTGGCTGGCAGTGACTATCAATTGTAGGATAGAAAGAAAACTCTAAAGGGAACTTTTAACATCTGTTGAGGGGACTTTTCCCTCATTGCATCATAGAGAAAAATGTGCAAAATTACATAACTAATCCAGAATCTGATTTGGCCTAAAGGTGATTAGCTAGTTTTGACTCTGATTGGCTAGTTTTGACTCCTTTTTAATGTCCCACCTCAATTTCCAGTTTAAATTGTCAACACAGGAAATAAATTTTCCTTCATCAAAACATTTCACAGAGTCTTGAACACAAAGATATTTAAATCCATTCCGGAGATTTTCCATCCAACAATCAGCAAAGAGTTAAAAAAAGATGAGCGCACTTGCTAATAAAGTAAACTTAACTCAATTCATGTAAATGTCAGTCTGTTTCATGCATGAAACTGTTCAGTCTGCTGAGACTTTAATGCACTATTATGATACTCTTGGGTTGCTTTTTTTGTTATATTGGAGATTGAAACTCCAATATAACCAATAAAACTCCCCTTTTCAAAATATACTTCAACTTTTGTGTTCCACAGAAGAAAGTCTTACAGCTTTTAAACAGCAAAACTAAATGCTGTTAAATAGCTACATTTTTGGGTGAACTTTTCTTGTAATATCAGTGCAATTGCTCTATACTTTTAGCTTTACATACAGTTTCTATCATGAGTTGCATATTCCTATAACCTTTATTTTGATGGGTCATTTAGCATTTTGGCAGAGGAACACCATGCACAAAAAGAACTCTGGTTGACAGTGATTAAGAGCAATGTGGAGCTTCTTTGTTAGCAAACGGAGCTCAGTGTTTGTACGGATGACATTAATAAGCCCGGACGTGCTTTATTCTCCAGGTGTTTTCTGCAAACAGATTGTGTATAAAACATGTTCCATTCTTTTCAGTCTGAAGCCATTTAAATGATAAAGACCACGGATTTTCTCTCAGTCTAGAAGATAATGATTTGAGCTCGACGCTGTATTAACTGTGATGTGCTAGTGCAATTTCTGATTGGTGGATAAGGTGAGGCCTCAGTTTGTTGAGTAAATCACATGAGTGGTCAGTATCAATATGTCAAAAATGTCAGCCCTGCATGTTGCTATGGAAAAGGCTTTCAGCTGCGCCAATAATAAATGACTGTTTTCTTTCAGCAATGCAGAAGGTAGAGCAGGGCATTAAAACATTTAACTGGCTTTTAACCAGCTAGCAAGTGTGAGTATGTGTTACTATGCAGAGAGAGCTCTTTATATGCAACACAACATTTGTAACTTAAATCCACCTACAAGTGTTAATACTGTGGAGCCATCAAAACACTGCTCTTTTTGTCAGCTTAACATAACACCATTAGCTCAACAAATGGTGTGAGTTTGGGGCAGGACTCTCTGTTTGATCGATTAGTGGCAGATTTTGTCCTGTTTGGAACTTGTTTGGTTAACCGACTCAAAACCAGTTAATTCCTTGTCCCAAAACAAAACATTTTATGCACAATAACCATTTCAAAACATGCTCACAATTAACATTATAATACAAAGTATTGCTCTGAAATCAAGTCAACAGACAGAACTACCAAACTGCTTCATGGCTAAAGAGACCTGACCAATCAAATTTAATTCAATAGTGAAGAGTGGCTTTGTTTACAGCCAAGCTTTGACAATGCAGCGTAAACCTGTGCTTCACTCTCAGTGGGCCATGCATGTTAAAACATCCGCTCTGGACTATCCAATGGGTCGCGCTGCACGTTTTTTGTTGGGTAATGCAGATTTTAAAGTGTTTGGCTTCCCGTACTGCTCTAACTAAAACAGGCTGCGTGACTACATAAAAGGAATTACTGTAAGAGGTCAACTGGCGTGCAGATACGAGAGACTTCTAAATTCCTAAAATAAATGCATAAAAATAAATGTTCATCTCACACTCTTATAAGGTTTTTAACCCATGTTATAGGCCAAAACAGTTAAGGCACACATTTTACTCATTTATAAAAAACAGGAAGTGTTGAAGTTTTCTTCAATTCTAATATTATTTCTGGTTTCACATAAGGTCTTCCTCTGCCTGGCTTCACAAAAATAGAGCCATCTGCGCCTTACACAGACTTTGTCTGATATTAGTTAAATCTGTTTAATCATTTAACAAGATATATCAACAAAATAAAACAGTTCCACAACCAAAGCTTAATAAGCTTGTCATGTAGTTTTGAAACATTTGCATCTGAATTTCTGAAAGTTTCCTCATACGTATGATTTTGCATGCAACAGTTCACTAGCAGATGTTTAGCTTTATAACAAACAACACTGAGTTACATTTTTAATAAAGGCTTAAAACTAACTGTTAATAAGATCCATTTCATGTGATGGCAAGTGGAAAATGCTAAATAGAAGTGTAAACAGGTTCAAAACGTTTTGTTATCTGATTGCTCAAACCGCATTCTGATGTTGTCAAAAAGTAAATGACGCACAGTGTAAATTCTAATTTTACATCAGTAAACAACTGCTGTCTGACCTGTCAATCAACCACTGCCCTAAAACAAAGGTTTTAAACTTAGCAATATTTAGTAAAAACGCATATATAAACATGCTCAAAAGAACCTCATTGATTTAACAAACATTAACATACAGTGACAGATCATGAGAAGTGTGCATATCCTGAGTTCACTAATTAACACTGAAATACTTAAAAATACTACTGAAAACACCACATTTGTGAGTTTTGGGGTAAAATGTGCGGTACTACACCAACATAGAGATTTATGCAGCATGAAATCGAGACTCTCCACCTTAAAATCCTCATGATGCTCATGAAGATGCATTTTATTACCAAGTGTAAACGGTGATCTGTCTCGGGCGACCACTTCTGAATGGACCACCGGAGATGGATCTTAATACCAGATATAAACAGGACCACAGAGCTGTTAAGCACAGCTAGGTTCACGCAGGGACCCCCGACTGCTCATTCTAAATGAGAAACCGAGACATCGCACATCACTTCCCAGGAAAAGCTCACCTGGAGGGTTCTGACAGTAAACCCCCTGGGTGTTCCATGTGATGTGTTCAGTACGCTCGTCTCCAGAGGAGCCTGTGGTGATTTTAGGACCTTCATCTTAAATGCATGCGTAAACAGCCTGTTCAAAGTAATTTCGTGTTCTGGAATGCACAAGAATTTATGGGCTTGGACATGCACCGTAAGATCAATGCGGACAGAAAAATGCATCTGTTGTTCTCATCTCCAGTCTTGTGGATTGCAACGTTCCATTTTAGAGTGTGCAAACATCTTAGATGTCACGCGGCCCACAAGACGATATTCATAATTGAAAGTGTTTCGTAACAGGCGAGGTCTGTGGCAAATGTGCTTAGGAGACAAATTCACTGTTGAGACCCTCTGAGATCTCAGTTTGTTGGGAGGTGAAGGTGGAGGTTAGAAAGATGTAGCTTATGCCGGCATTCTCAGTGCACTCTTTGATCTGACTCATTCATCTGACAGCCGTAGCTGTGGCACTCAATGCTGCAGTGTTTTCTTGGCTGAATTACAGCAGATGTCACCTCGGCAGTTATATGTCAAACGGCCGAGACGCCTTCAATTTTAATAGCCAGCCATGCTGAAACCTGACCCATGACATTGCAATGCGTGTCCGCTGACTAAGTCAGCATCCCAACTGGGACCTGGCAAAGCAGGGGGCCCTTCGGAGAGGAGCTGCAATGGTTCAGCATGTAAGCATGCATTAAGGTTAAGGTTGATGGGAAATCTGTCTAAATAATATGACATTGATTGTCAGTGTTTCATCTCTTGGGGTAGTTTGTTACTATAAAACACATTCTGGTTGGTCTGTATGGTTTGTGTAAAGAATTATTTTAAATCTTTCCTCAACAGGTGAAACACAGCCTCAGCTTATAAACAGCTTTGACACCATAAAGGTCAATATGAAATCAAAACTGACCTTATTTACTTGCTTAATGAACCTTCCTTGCT
>JAZGTK010005523.1:0-22258 GCA_036877625.1 Ambastaia sidthimunki
TTTAGCCCAGTGTGAGGTCCTGAGCGCTGTGGAACAGGTTTTCATGGAAGATATCTCTGTACTGTGCTCCATTCAACTTTCCCTCAAACCTGACCAGTCTCCCAGTCCCTGCTACTGAAAAACACCTCAACAGCATGATGTTGCCACCATCATTCTTCACTGTTGGGATGGTATTGGGCAAGTGATGAGTGGTGCCCGGTTTACTCTAGACATAACATTTAGAACTGAGGCCAAACAGTTTCATCTTGGTTTCATCAGACCAGAGAATCTTGTAACTCACAGAATGAAAGTCCGTCAGGTGGGCTTTTGTGTGTTTTGCACTGAGAGAAGCCTTCCCCAGATCTGTGCCTTGCAACAATCCTGTCTCTGAGCTCTGCAGGCAGTTCCTTTGACTTCATGGTTTGGTTTTTGCTCTGAGAAGCATTTGCAAAATGCATTTTCAGCTGTGAGGCCATTTATAGAGAGGTGTGTGCCTTTCCAAACCATGCCCAATCAATTTAATTTACCACAGGTGAAATCCAGTCAAGGTGTTATTTCAGTTTTTTCTTTTTTATACATTTACAGACATTTCTAAATTTCTGTTTTCACTTTGACGTTATGGGATACTGAGTGTAGATTAATGAGAAAAAAATAAAAATTATTGTAGTTGTAACAGAACACGGACTCACAGGTAAGGTGACTAACAAGGGAATTTATTTGAGTTAGCACAGGAGAACAGGGAAGGAGATAATGCGGGTGAGTGGCGTGGTTCAACAGCTTAGCAGCATCCCCAGTATGGCGAGGGAGAATGGAGAGCGGAGAAACCAGGAACAAACGGAGAACGGAGCAACACACACCTCAGCAGGACTAGAATATCAATGGGAGACAACAGGTAAGTAATACAGGTTAGTTTTTCAGTTTGCATAAATATATACTAAACTTGAGAGGAGTCCGTTACATGAATACGTGTTTGCGTGTTAGCGAGACCGGACAATGAGTGCAACTGAGGTGTGTGTTTATGAAGGGGAGATAATGACTGGTGTGATGGGGAACAGATGCAGGTGATCAGTATTCTGGAGAGGGCGTGCGCTGTGAATGATTGTGGAGCGAGCCTGAGCGATCCGTGACAGTAGTACCAGGCTGCAATATAACACAATTAAAAAATGTGAAGTCTGAATACTTTCTAAATGCATTGTATATACCCTATATTTCCAGTGTGTCTTTTTTTGGTTATTGTTTGTATGCTTTATATTGTTTCATGGGTTCAATCCATGTTCATGGATTCATGTATTGGACTGTATGTTATGTTCCAGGTATCAGACTGTAAGTTGTTTTCACACTGTTGAATTTTCATGGCAATACTTTCACAACATGCGTCTCTTTAAGCATCCAACAGCAGTAGTTCAAAGCAGCTTGAAGGCATTTAATAGATGGAATGCATATATCTGTGTGCATATGTGAAGGACTTCTGGCTAAAGCAGGTGGGCTATGACCAATGACCCACTAGAAGACAAATGATTTTAGCAGGAGGGCTGCTGACATTTATGTTTCATGTGGTAATGGATGATGACCCTCAAGGGTCAGGGGTCAAATGTGCTGAGAGTCATTCCAGCACAGTGGACAGCAGCTGAAACTTGAGCCAATCAAAACACAGCATGTCATACACAACAGCCACTCAGAACAACATGGAACTTTGTTCTCAATGCATTTAACTTAGCAAGTTAAATTAGCAAGTTATTCCACTGTGATGTGATCAATCAAAAATGTTATAAAAACAAACATTTTGTACCTTATAACACTATGCACTGATAAATGTGCACAAGACCAGAGACATTTATTAAATGCTACCCAACTAATCTAAAAAAAATCTAAGTCTTTTGAAAGTGAATAGACATAAACTGTCAATCTTTATAAAAACATGAGCATCATAAAAGTTGTCTGTCTGTTGTTGACTTGTGCACTGTATTTTATCTTTTGGAATATAGCATCAGTAACGCTAACCACATAGGTTGAGATTTAATAATTTTCAGGTTTTCAAATAAGGGGGGGGGGGTGGTAGAAAGAATGACTACACAATGCCTACAAAAAATGGAAATATCATGGAAAAAAATAGCAGAAAAAAACAGTAAAATGAAACAGCCTAAAAAAAGCTGAAAACATCATATAGTTGTACAAAATAAAGAGGCTTGTCAACTTTTGGAAGGAAAAAATACTTGCTATTTCTTTTGTTGTTCACATTAAAGACCATCTAACCACATTCTACAGTATTTTGATAAATTCTTCAGACACCCTGCAAGAGCTCACAAAATTCAGCAGATGGTAACATAGACATATTTCTTATGTCTTACATCCTTGAAAACCATAAGCAAAATTACACAAGGCAAAGAAACTCAGATCACATTAAGTACAAGTTTAATTGTGGCAACAGTAAACATTGTTTGTACTTTAAGTGTTTGAAACACCTGGGACAAGTATAATACACAAGAAACAATCTCCTATTTTTACTAACTCTCCAGAGATTTGACAGAACAACCCCTGAGCAATAAAATATTACTCTGGGAAGCGACAATGCAGGGGACTGAATATACACAAGCTAACTTTAATGTCTAGTCTGTTTTATAATGTCTGTTGTAACTTTGTCAGCAATATTTTTCATAGGATTTCTGATGCCTCGTTCATACTCTTGAATAAAATGATTTTGACTTTAATAAAATGACACAAAACAAGTTTCCAGACCATTAAAGTTTCCCGGGTGTTTCTGTTCCAGCAATGACTCACAGATCTTGGAAATAAAAAGAAAAGTTTCAACACTGATGCAGGGCTTGATATTTCAAAGTCTTGCGCAAAACATTGTATGTTTACAGTAAGCGGCCCATCCTTAATGACTGCGATTAAAACACAACACAAGACCATACACAATAAAATGCTTGACAGTATATACAGGTACATTAATGATAACTGTAGTAGTGTGCCTACAAAAGGTAGTTTTTAGTCTCTAATAGTTTAAACCTGTTGAGTTCCCTATATAGTTAAGATATCCGTAGGGTGGCTTGTGGATGAGTTTGAATACAGTGTCTCTGTGATTCCTCAGCTTGTTTGAGCAGTCTGATGTTTTAGCTTCTTGCTCAATCATAAGGGTATATGCCAAACATCACATGACCTAACCGGAAAGATCTCATTTATGCCTTGGCTTGTTGGAGAAAATCTAACAGAACTATAAACTGCTGCAATATCTGGATTTTTAAGGTAATCAGCTAAACTAGCAAATTGTTTTTATTTTTGCTGTTCTGTTTAATTTTAGTGAAAAGATAAGAAATAAAACCCTTTCGATGTCAATCTGCATATGTGGTGGACAACGGTTATGTTCTTCTTTGGCACCTTTTCAACGTGTAGAACATGCCTATTTTTACTGTTTCTGTTACCGGAAAACGTTACGGAAATGTTCTTACAACCTACAATTCTTACATGGGTCTAAGTTTACAAGAAATGTGTGTTGTGACTAATCTTTGCCCAATTTATTTGTGCTCAGCTTAAAATGAAGACCAGTGCTAGCTTACGCCAGTAAAACCAGATCACATGTGGCTAGAAAAAAAGATGAAGATCTCTCAGCCCCTCTGTCTGTCACATGTGTTTTTATTTACTGACCACCTTTAGACAGACCTCTTTGTTTTCCGGGAGTAATCACTCAAATGTCTCCCTATCCAAATAGAAAAGCAAATGAGAGACAAAGGGAGGAGATGAGGGTGGACACAAGAAGGGGTCGTGAGTTGACCTGGGACCAAAATCCTCGATAAATCAGGGTCAAACAATAACAAGAGCAGCTTAATTTTGACGAGATAATTCATCAACTCAGCACGAGCTGAGAGCAGCCCACTCAGAGTCACTGTGGGAAGATGGCATATCGCTTTTCTGTGACACGCTGTAGATCAGTATGCATGTGTGTAAGCATGCCAGCAAAAATAAAGTTTTTCAAACCCATTAGGGGACTCTACAATTAACTCCTCTTAAGAACCAAACTTTCTCATCTTCAAAGGGGCCACAAACTAACAAAGGGGCCACTAGTAAAGAAGAACTCAGTTCTCTTCTCATTCACACTCTCCCTGGTCCTGAAAAATCTGAAATCTGAAAAAATGCACATAATTCTGAGATGAAAATAAACCTTAGAAGACAATTTTACAAAAATAAATTGTTTAAAAAAATCATCTTTCATTTTTAATCTATTGACATCTATTGCACATCTGTAAGTATGTGTAACAGAACACGGACTATGAGGTGAGTAGATAACAATTTGGTTTATTGAAGAAAATGACCAGAACAGGATGGAGACAACACAGGTGAGTAAATGAGTTCTTGGATGACTGGGGAGACTGGTCAGCGTGTAATGGCAGATGTTTATCTTTCACAGGAGAACAGCAGAGAAACCAGGAGAAACGGAGCAGGAACCTCCAGGGAACAGAGCGAGGAACTCCTAGATGAAACTGGGATGAACTGGAGACAACAGGTAAGTCAACAGGTAAGTAGTCTAGCAGATAGCGATCTATAAAGTGAGTCTGTTTACGTGACAGCGTGAGCACGTGTTAGTGAGACCAGACAGTGAGTGAAACTAAAGAGAGTGTTTATAACAGAGAGGTGATGAATGGTGAAATAAGAAACAGGTGTGGGTGATCAATACTCGGGTTAGGAGGTGCGCTGTGAGTAATTAGGGGGCGAGCCTGACCGATCCGTGACAGTATGGAGTTTTTGACTATTTTAAAAACAAACAGCCACAGACACACAGAACTGACAGTATGTAAAACATTACAGGAAAGACAGATGACCAACTGAAGCTCCATGAGTGTGGACAGAGTGCCAGCAATCTCTCAAATAGAGACCCATTACGAAAGGTGTGTGTGTGGACAGTCCTCTGACTGAACACATGGTTGGGAAAGTGCTTATTTGAGTTCACATCAATATTTTCTGTCCCCCCTTTATCTGTCTTTATGTTCTTCTGGATTGTTTTTGCCTGACTCGTGTGACAACCATCTTCTTACCTTGTCTGTCCTTTTATTCTCTGTCCATATTCTCCTGCCATGCCACTCTGGTTCTTTGCCTGTGGATTCAGTTTTTATGATATAACCTGCCAGATTTTTTAAGGACAGTTTGGCAAAAACAAGAAACCACTAGGAAACTGCTGCCAATGGGCAGACATTTTGCTTTTTAAAGTCACAGGAATAATAATAACAGAGGATACTCTCAAATAAAAACAGTGTTGCCATGTGAGCGTTTCGTTATCTCTTCAGAGACACTTTAATGTCAAGAAGCCATTCTCCCTGAGATAAATATAAAGATAACACTGTGTTATTGTGATGGGATTGACCTTTAAACTGTTGCACTTAGTCTAGGCCTTGATAGGCCGATCAGATTCAATGTTATCAGAAGTTCTTTAGATGTTGTGTGATGATTTACACTGAATTTTTACATTTTTGTGTTGCTATGTGGTTGCTAGCGTGCTCTGGTGATTGCTACTGCAGGTGGCTGCTTACTGCCCCTAGTCAAAAGTCATTCCTAAGTCATTATGACATTCTGGTCTTATATATATGGCTCAGAACCATGTTTTATGTTGGCTGGTTTTATCATATGCCAGATAAAAATGGTAAGACTGCTAAACGAAAGTATTATCCCCAACACTGTTTATGACAAGTCCAGTGTTAGAGGGCCAATGTCCTTCAGAGTTCAGTTCCAACCCTATTCAAACACATCTGGACAAGCTAATCGAGGGCTTCAGGATAAGCTGTCTTTGATAAAGGTTACATTTAAATCGCCCTGGTTTAGAAACACAAAGAATAGATGGACATAAGCTGGCAGCTTGCGCAATATTTTCAATAATTTCAACAAGGGACATGAATTCATGCTCAAACTGACATTTACAACACAATGTAAGATTGTGTGGAGTGAAGATATCCACAAATACTGCCTTCTTTCTTTACAAGATGGTTTTAGAATTTTCCTCCATTACAAATGTTATACAACCTGGAAAGTGGCAGCACAACAATCGACCTCGGTTTCTGGCCCAAGAGCTGCAGAATTTAAGAGCAAAAGAACCAAATATAAACCTTTTTTCCCCAAACACTTAAAAGCCCAACAGTTCTTGAGCCCTGAGCAGTTGCTTGATCTTCTGATTCAAACCTCTGCAGTTTACTGCAGCTTTATTTAATTGCAAAACACTTAGAGCATGACTTGCACCCGCAGATAGCAAAGTTTATTTACATGTGCTGCTTTACCATTCAGTTTATTAAACTAATTATGCAAATTAGGAAATGACGCAAACACATTTTGCACAGTGAAATATTCTGTACCGCAAGCTGGTTCTGAATGCAAGACTGGCACAATCTGACATACTGTGGATATGTAGCTTCACTTTACTATTGGGATTGAGTCAACAGATAAAATAAAATCTTTTTTGTTTAATTGCCCTCTCGTCATTAGAAGATTTTATTGTTGAGATGATGTTGTGGAGACATCAAGAAATGCCTTTAGCTGTTGTTACGAAATAGAACAACAGGTTTCAGGGCCGTTCTATACCATCGTCTAAAATACAAAATCAATTCTACAAAAAATAAAGTAAAACCAAAGCCAGCCAATCAAATGAGGCTTAGCAGCACAAAGTCTTCACAGCATTCGCATAATCACTTAACTGCCTCTCTATCCACAGTCCTTCAGTAGTGGGCCCTCTGCTAGAGCAGTTAGGTTTCTATGGGTTTGGCATGATACCAGGGTAATATCCACAATAAGAGCAGTGTGCAGAGAGCTCTTCCTAGTTCTAAGCTTATGGAAAGACCAATAAACTCCGGCCCAAAGGTTATTTGTTCCGGCCCTCAAAGTAGCTTAGTATTAAAACGACATATATAAAATAAATTTAGTTTAGTCAGACAGCGGACGCTACAATTATGAAGTGACGCATGTCTGTTCCATCTAGCCTGACAAGCTGCAGCCCAGAACAAGAGTCACGTGACGCTAGGCGAGTCACACTAGAAGCCTCTCCTGTAAGACTTTATTCGTTGTACTTCCAGTGTACAACACAGCCTTTTCCACCAGTTATTATCAGATATGTCGGCTCAATATAATGACTTATCCACAATGACATTAGATGGCTTAGTAAAGAAAATGCATTGCGATGATTTTTGTGAGGATGAGATTGAACTATTTTTGATGCTTATGGAGAATGGGAAGTTTTCCAGTGCTGTTTGCTTTTTGAGTGACATCTTTCATCACTTAAACAAACTAAATAACGAGCTACAGAACAGAGATCAAACAGTAACACAACTTTTCACACTTTTTTCTGCCGATCGATGTCCTGGAAAATGCTCACCATTTTTTCCCAGCACCTGTAGCAGTGTATGCGTATTGCGCTAACAACATATACACCCGATTTCACTGCTCTTGCGAAATCTAAGAAATGTAATTTCTCTCATTATGTAATGCATGCTCAGAAGGCGGTATATCCATACGCAGCATTTTATTAAACATAGACGTTATCAGCCAGGCAAAGGGTCAACAACAGCAAACAGGGGTAACACAGGAAATCCAAAACAAGGTCAAAGTCCAGGCAAGAGATCAGGGCAGGCGGCAAACAACAAGAGCAATCCAAAACACAGCAAAAGTCAAAAAGGCAGGCAGCGAGTAATCAACAACGAGAGGCAGTCCAAGGTAATACACAAAACCAGGAAACCAGAAAACCAGAGAGATTGCTTGGAACCGTTAGCTGGGGCAAAGCGAGACTTCGCCCAGAGCAGCAGTATAGGTGAGTTTATATTTGGTCTCTAATGAGTGTAATGGCCGCCAATGGCGGGCATGGTCCCAGCATGGGGTTCTGGGTAATGTAGTTCGTGACAGAGCCCCCCCCCAATGAACGGCTCCCGATGTGAGCAGGATCCCGGAACGGGACCGGAGAGAAGAAATCCCCGGCAAGGATGACAATCCGGAGGGCCGGAGTGGAGTGGGGCTCACCGGCGACCGCAGCAGAGGCCTGGATCCGGAGGGACGTGGTGGGGCCGGTGCGACGGAGGACGGAGGTGGAGTCGGAGGGATAGAGGAGTCGGACCAAGCCGGTGGGATGGCGGAACGAGGTGAAGCCAGAGGAGCAGAATCCAGAGGCGCGGGAAGGTCAACGGCAGACCGGAGCGGAGCACGGAGGACGAAGGAGCCTGAAGGAGCTGCCGGAGTGAGGGGACAGGGTGGAGATGAGGGAGCTAGGTGGCTGAGCGAAGCGGCAGGGTCCACAGGCTGAGGCAGAGACCAGGATTCTCGGATTGGAGGGGAAGCAAAGGGATCCTTCGGCCACGGCGCTGGCAGAGGCTGGAAGGACCGCAGCTCAGCCACCGCGCAGGTGTTGTCCTGAGGGTGAGCGGAGGGCATGATGGCTGATGTCAGTGACATGGCTGGTGTCTGCAAAACAGGAAGGGTGGGTGGGAGTGCCTGCTCCAACCCCAAAATAACCGAATTAACAGACACCGGAAAGAGTTCACCCTCAGTGCTCTCGTGGCGAGCACAGCTTTCCTCCTCCACAATGTCCACCACCAGCTCGGACATCTGCTCCTGCCTCTGATCTGGTGATGCTTGGTTGGCCTCAGCTTCAGGAACCTCTGGAACGGGCTCGGGCACTGGGACCACCGGAACGGGCTCGGGCACTGGGACCACCAGAACGGGCTCGGGCACTGGGACCACCGGAACGGACTTGGGCACTGGGACCACCGGAACGTACTTGGGCACTGGGACCACCGGAACGGGCTCGGGCACAGGAAACGTCGGCCGGGAGCTTGCGCAGACCCATGAGGGCGTTGATGGCGGCATTGGCTTCTTGTGAGGCCTGCTTGAGCGGCTCCGACTTGGCCAGTATGCGTGCCATAAGGTCTGGATCCCAAAAAAAATGGTGCAGCGCTTGGGCTGGTAGGCCAGTGGTCCAAGTGGCGAATGCTGCTGGATCAGTAGGCGGCGAAGTCTTCTGTAATGCATGCTCAGAAGGCGGTAGATCCATACGCAGCATTTTATTAAACATAGACGTAATCAGGCAGGCAAAGGGTCAACAACAGTAAACAGGGGTAACACAGGAAATTCAAAACATGTGGCGGGCGTGGTCCCAGCATGGGGTTCTGGGTAATGTAGTTCGTGACACATTAGCTATGCAGTCTTAATGTTTGCCAGTTATTGCTGTTGTAGTTTAAATAAGGTCACTAAAATAATTAACTTTGAAAAAAATACCAAGAAACATATGGAGAACTTTTTGTTATGCGCACTTAAGTCTCAGTTTAATGAGTTAAATTGTAAATGAGTTTAAATCTGTTTGTAGAATAAGCCTGTTGTACATTGCACTAATGTTTTTATGCAATTCAAAATACAAAAGGGGCATGTTTAAATGTAGAAAAAGCTTACTTGGGTGAATTATGGTGCACAAATACAACATATGAGCTGCTATATTGTTATTGTGTCATCACTCATATTGCAAGCCGTATCTTTCTGGCCCCTCATTTAGGATGCTTTTCATGAACTGGCCCCCATGACAAACTAATTAAATAGCCCTGCATTATACTATTCTAATCTTATACTAATATTCTAATCTTATTCACTACACTACACCACATTACTGTAAGACGCAGAGGTGTATTGATCCATGTGCAGCGTATTTTATTAATAAACAAAGTGGAACAGACAATGGTCAACACCAGCAAACAGCAATATAAGAGTTCATTCAAAATCGTAATACAGTCCAGGCAAAGGGTCAAGAGGCAGGTAGCAAACAATCAGTAATCCAGACAGACAAGGTAAACCAGAGTAATCCAATAATGTAAACGCTCAGGGCAAACAAGACTTCGCAAAGAGTGTTTGGAAAATGACAGTTTATATAGAGTGGATAATGACTGATATGGAACAGTTGTGACATGATGGGGAGTGGTCAGCCCTAGGTATGCGGCATTATGGGAATCGAAGTTTAATAGTCCAATCAGTATTCCAGGGATGGCTTCTTCTGGTGGCGTAGAGGAGGCGGTGCGGAAGCCTCCTTTGTAACAATTACACTATACTATTCACTGCACTACATTACACCACATTACACTGTACTATTCATTACACTACACCACATTACACTATCCTATTCACTACACTACACCACATTACACTATACTATTCATGGCACTACACCACATTACACTACACTATTCACTACATTACATTACACCACATGACACTATCCTATTCACTACACTACACCACGTTACACTATACTATTCACTACACTACATTACAACACATTACACTATACTATTCACTAAATTACATTACACCACATTACACTATATTATTTACTACATTACACCACATTACACTATACTATTCATTACATTACATCACATTATACTATACTATTCACTACATTACTGTTACAGTTTGGCTCTTAACTGCAACAAAAAGGTGACCACAAAGAAATACATTACAAAAGTTATGTTTTATTATAAATCTATAGTTAACAACAAATAAACAAAAAAGAATCCAAACACTGTCAATCTTGTCCATAGCCACAAAACAAACAAAAGTAGCGAGAAGCTGGCAATAGAGAGGTTCCAAACCAAAGACGCCTGCCACCAGTGCCCATTCCTGCAAAGACAAGAATAGAATAGAACAACTCCAGAAAACTTGTTGGTTAGCAAACAGACTTTTAAACATCCGGAGTCCTACCCCAGGTGTTCCCAATCACCACTCACATACAGAAAAACTAAATACACAACCAGACCGTAACAATTACACTACACCACCTTACACTATACTATTCACTACACTACACCACATTACACTATACTATTCACTACATTACACCACATTGCTCTACTGCACTATAGTGCACTGCATTGAACATTATGTAAAACTGTTATGTCCGAAGCTCCTTTACCACCTCCTCCTGGCCATCAGCAGGAACCGTCGCCCGAATTCTAATAGGTAACAACTACATTTCCCATCAGCCCTCATACCTGGGGCTGACCACACCCCCTCAATACACACCTGAATTCCAGTCATCAGTCATCAAGGACTCTTTATAAGCTGCCATCACTTCTTTGCGAAGTCTTGTTTTGCCCTGCAAACATTTCTGAGCGTTTACCCTTGTGATTGGATTCTTGTGATTACCCGGACTGCCTTTGGATTACTCTCGTTGTACCCTCTATTGTCTGCCTCGACATCTGCCTGTTCCCCGCTTAACATTGTTTGCTGCCTGCCTGGACCTCTGCCTGTCCACTGTTTATGATTACTGCCTTACCCTTGATATTCCTGTTTGCTCGTTCTGACCCTTGCCTATTGTTTATTCTCAATAAAGCTGCAAATGGATCCCTGTGTTAATGACTCACACAGTCCTTACTGACCATAAGAATTTAGAGTACTTGTGGACAATGAACCAAGATTCTGTCAAGTTCGTTTAAGCCTGTGCCATATCAAAGACCCCCAAACAGCTCCCTTCTGGACTCTTACAGCCTCTCCCAGTCCCACAAAGACCCTGGTCACACATTGCCATTGACTTCATAACCGACCTCCCCAATTCATCAGGTAATACCACCATACTCACAATAATGGATCGTTTCTTTAAGGCATGTCGCCTAATTCCCCTTCCCAAGTTGCCTACCTCCTTTAAAACTGCTGAATTGCTGTGCAATAATTTTTTTCGTTTTTTATGGTCTGCCTGATGATATCGTCTCTGATCGCAGCCCCCAGTTTACCTCACGGGTATGGTCAACTCTATTTAAAAGCTAGGTTTTCAGCCACCTCTGTTCTCCTGGTCTGGTCAACCAACGGAACTCCCAGCAGTCAATGAATGGCTTCAGCAAAGTGAGGAAACCTGGGATCGGGCTCATCAGCACCTCCTTGTCGTCGGCTGTCCGACATCAGGCTAATGCACACAGAAGACCCAACCCCACCTTCGAGCCTGGCCAGTGGGTTTGGCTGTCTACCAAGAACCTCTGTCTCCATCTGCCATCCAACAAACTCAGTCCCAGCTATGTTGGCCCCTTCAAAGTAATCCGTCAAATTACCCCTGTATCTTTTCGCCTTGAACTCCCCTCTAATTACTGCATCTCTCCCACTTTTCATGCATCTCTGCTAAAACCAGCTGATGGACCGGGAGGACTGCCAGAGGACAGACGTTTCCCCTTGTGATAGGACGGTGAGGAGGCAGGCTCTGTTACGTCCGAAGCTTTTTTTTTTACTGCCTCATCCTGGCCATCAGCGGAAACCCTTGCCTGAATTCTAATTGGTAATGACTACATTTCCCATCAGCCCTTATACCTGGGGCTGACCACTCCCCCTCATTACACACCTGAATTCCATCAGTCATCAAGGACTCTTTATAAGTTGGACTCTGCCATCACTTCTTTGCAAAGTCTTGTTTTGCCCCGCAAACATTTCTGAGGGTTTACCCTTGTGATTGGATTCTTGTTATTACCCGACTGCCCTTGGATTACTCTTTTGTTTGCTTGTTTACGACCCTTGCCTGTTTTTGGATTTCCTCTATTGTCTGACGCCTGCCTCGACATCTGCCTGTTCCCTGCTTAACATTGTTTGCTGCCTGCCTCGACCTCTGCCTGTCCACTGTTTATGATTACTGCCTTACCCTTGATATTCCTGTTTGCTCGTTCTGACTCTTGCCTGTTTTTTATTCTCAATAAAGCTGCAAATGGATCCCTGTGTTAATGACTCTTTGTTACAAAAACTACACTGCATAAAACTATGCACTACACTACACTGGTGTAGTCTTGGGCATCTAGTAAGCCTAACACAACAATATTACAACCACAAAGCTACGATTAAAAGAGTACATGTTCAAGAAATGCAATAACCATGAGCACCTTCAGGAGCTGGGGAAACTTTCCCTTCCTCAAAATTACTGGCCGTCCCATTAGCCACCATCAAGATAGTAATAACAGGTTTTATTTTTAATTTATTATGCATGGCTAAACACTATTTTACTATTTTAATGATTATCACAGACAGTATAATATGTGAGTGGCAACTCCAACTGCACTGAGCTGGGTGTTGGACTGTCGACTGAATCAAAGCCAAACCCACATATTTGATTTTAATAACAATAACAATTTCACATAATAAAAGGAGACCACACTTAGACTGAGCACATGGGCAATACCACAACCAAATATTTAATTTTTGTTGATATTCACTGAATCTAAAAGGCTCAGATGGCCTGTTTGAAATGTATCATTATTACTCGATTCTGACTGAATCATTGACGAAACACTTTCTGTGTGTAATGCATGTATTTTACTATGACGAGTCTAGTCTAGTGAGACTTTAGTACACATAGCTTTATTATATTTATCCATATTTTATGCCCATTTATTAGTTTATTTAATGAGCCAGGAATACTGATCTAGCTGGAATACTGATTGCTGACATATTTCTCACAGCATATCTTGCTGGCTGGTCTACAGAAAAAAACATACAGTGACAGAAATGCATTGTTTGCATTCAAGTCTTCCTCACAATACATTCTTGTGAATAGATTTTAAGACTTCACATTAATCACATAAAACTGTCACAACTTGATGAGCTAAAATATTAAATGACATGAATTCAGCATGAAATGATTGTGACTCAGGAAAAGGAGCGTAAGAGAGGAGGACAGGCGGCAAAAGTGAGAAAGACAGGAAGAGAGATCATGAGAAAGAAAACTGAGCAGGAAGAGACGAGGATAGACTGTTAAAAGTGTGTAAACATAAAAACAGGAAATAATCACTGACAGCAATGAAGTTTTGATGGACTGTGCCTGTGAGGAAAGGCAGAGTACAATAATATATACAACACCTTTAAAATCACTGACAGCTTCTTTTTCCACACAACACAAATTTGGTTGGGCAAATTAGTCATTTTGTCTACTTAACACAATAGTTCACACAGAAACAAGAATTGTTAGTTAGCTTTTTTCTTTAGCAGAACAGTAAAGATTTTTAGCTGAACCTGTGCTTCATAAAATGTAAAAGCAAATACAGGCAACACAAAATGAATCACTGAGGCTCCTGCCGATATATTAAGATCTTTCAAAGTCAAATGATCAGTCTGTACAAGAAACTGAACATTATTTACAACACTATTAGTAGTAATTTACAGCAAACATGACAAATATTCTGTATTTTTTCGAGTGCTTGTTTAATTAACATCTTGTGACATAAAAAATAGTCAGCATTTTTATAAATGTCTCATAACTATTCAATTCCATGTTTTTTTAAGAATGCATCTTGTGTCCTGGCGGAAACTTTAAATCGGACTGCAAGGTATCACCAGAGAAACTGTAATGTGTAATTAAAAGTGTAATTATTCAATTACAAATGAGGCCCCATTTGGTTGTTTCTGGATTTCAGCACAGAAGTCGCACATGTTGCTGTAATTGATCATTACTGTTGCTTCCTAACCATAATCCTTATAAAACAGCAACACCTTTGTCACCAATTACTGTATAACTGACTGTATAACTGTATAACTAAAGTCCCTGTGAATAAGACTTTATCAATGTCCGAACACTGTAGTTCTCAGCCAGATTGCTCAGGCTGGATCAAGCAGGAACAAGTAAATCCTCACAAGTCATTATCAATGAACTGGATGAAGATCTGGCAGCTGTGCTTACACTCTGTGCCACAAAAGAAGCATTTCGTTAATTATCAGTATCACAATTTCAAAAAAGGTCCTTTATGGTCCTAACAAATGGTCCTAAAACATATTATGCACCAAGGCAGAAAATATGGAAATGTTTGGTGGTAGACAGAGTTAAATCTTTTAATTGTGACTGAATGTAACACCCCCATTTGGACTGTCTTGTTGGTTTGTCCCATGTCTGTCCTTATATGGAGTTCCTGTCCTTGTTTAGTTTGATTGGTCTCACCTGTGTGTATTTTAGGTTAATTAATTTGTCTTTATAATTATTAAAGAAATATTATTTCCTGTCTGCTCATAGTTTGTCGTGATTGTATTGTAATGTTGCATGTTCCCTTGTCTGCCTATTCTTGCCTGTTTCCTTGGACTATTTTTGATTAAATCGTTTATGTTTTTGAATACCCTTGTTTCAAGCCTGTTTTGTGAGCACACTCGTTACACTGAATGAACAAGATTTAAGTCAAACTGAACGTTTTTTTGGCCACATATGAAGTCCTGAAATGCTAAACTTTATTAATTAATGATTATTAATAAGCAAATAATGATTATGTACATTTTTAGCAATAGCACAAAACTGACAATCTGATGATGTTTTACAGCTTAATTTGTCCTTCAAGAAAAGAATAAAAGACATTATTTAACATGGGTCCAAACAACACACATATACACTAAGACAATGTTTAAAAACGTGCTTGTGTACTTTCTCATTTTCCCAACAAATAAAAACACAAACCTTTCTTTTCACATTTCACATGGTTCAGAATTTCATATAAATTAAAACAACATAAATGTTACATATTTTTCCTAGTTAATACTTAACTAGTTAAATAATGTTCAGGGTATGTCACGTACAGTATCATCTTTTCAGTAAAGCACTGGGAGTGACTGTAAAACAATGCTTGAGTCCTGAAGCACTTAGCAACAGTGCTCTCTCATTCTCTCTCAGTGAGGTGTGTCCTTTCATTCTTTTCATGACCTACATCTAATTCAGATACCTGAGAGAGAATCTGAGAATCAATGACGTGCTGTTTTCTGCAGATTCACTAGCTCTTTACTAGAATGTCAGTATACTGGGCTTCTATTATGTGGGGTTATTTTCGTGGCATTATATGAAAGATAAAACGCTTTTTTGTAAAACAAAAACACACAGTCCAAAAAAACTATGCAAAATGAGTTTAAAATCCTGAAGCTAATCCTATCCAAACAAGGTTTTAAACTAAAATGTGAAATCTTGCATTTGCTATGGCACACTGTCATACAATTGGGCTTAACTTCAGTTGTCTGTTCACACAGACATTATTTGATTTGCTTCTGTCTGCTCCAGTTTAAATAGAATGAGAGTGCCACACATATAGTATATATGCCACAAATAGTATACATATGGTTTACTGTTTGCAGCCTAAAATGCACAAAAGCCCTGTATAGCTGTTTCAGTAATCTTAGCCTTTTTTTCTAAATTTTAAATTTAAATTCTGTTCTATTCTTCTTTCCATTTCCAATGTGACAGTTACTTTTTTCATGGGCCCATGTGACCTTTGACCTTTCTGTTAGTACTGAGTTTTTTTCCTGTTTGCTGATGCGGACCCACTCCCAGTCAATACCTTACCTCTCTCAATAGCAAGCTGGCTTAGAAAGAAGCAACCCTGCCTTCAGAACGCACACTCCAAAGCTATGCCTCCTCCAAAACACATAAACAAAACATTGTCTGAATAAGCATGATATGCAAATATACAGTTTGACAGGCACCTAGTACTGTTACAGACAGCGCTCTCACGCCGCCTCCTCCGAACCACCAGAGGGAACCCTCTCTCGAATATTAAAGCTAGTTCTGGACTACATTTCCCATAGGGCCACATTCCTGGGACTGATTATCGCGGCCACCTGCACCTAGTTATCCATCCTATATAAACCCCTCTTTGTGAACTGTTCATTGCGAAGTCTTGTTTTGCCCCGGCTGACATTTCTGAGCGGTTTTTCTGGATTACTGGTTTTGCATTTGACCCTTGCCTGTTTTTGGATATTGATTGTTTGCTGCCTGCCTCGACCGTTGCCTGTTCACTGGATTACGTTCATTGGTCTTGCCCTCATTATTCCTGTTTGCCGGTTTTGACCATTGCCTGTTTGTTTGACCCTGTATTAAAGAAAGTCTGCAAATGGATCGAAACGCCTCTGACTATTATTGCATTTGGACAGAATGCAATGATTGGACAACATTTAAGGTCTTGAAACTTCTGCAGAAGGTGTATATATATGTATACACACACACACACACACACACACACACACACATTAATGATTGCTATCAGGATATGAAGAGACTTTTATCCAGCATAACAAAAAAGGTTTCTGGTAAAAATTCCCTGCTAGTAAGCTTTACAGTATCTATGAATAATTTGACTTCACCAGCTGTATCACATCTTTGATTACATCCACCCCTTACCCTGAACTGACCCTGCATCCAGACCCTGTGTCATTGTGTGCTGGAGGCTGTGACATTGCATTGCAGAGTCAGTCCTGATAAGAGTCTAAATGTGCAGTCTGACAATGATGAATGAGCGTTTTTGTCAAAAGCATCCATATAAAATTTAATTTAATTATAAAAGTTATATTGAACTAACCTGTAACTTCATTATAGCTGTGCAGTTACAGAAAATCAATATCTATCAAATATCTAAAAATATTTCATAGTATTTACAGGCTCCAGGTAGTTCACAACATGATTGGACACCCCTCCATACACGATTGATTTAATTTGTTTAAATCACATGCTTAAACAACTACTGTAAGTAAACAAACCCTAACCAGAATGTTTAGGAATATCAACACAGTGTAGTCTTGAAAGTAGAATAAAGCCCTACTTTTAACAACTTTTGACATATCCCACTGTGCATCAAAACATCAAGTATAAAAAAACGTGTATGTGTGTGTGTCTAAAAATAGCAGGACCAATAGCAAGACTCACAAGCAGTACAGCAGACAGATACAACGTTTCTTTAATACACATGCTGTAACACCGGCTCAGACAAGGGATTCCCAGCCCAGTATTATCCAAACACAGTGTGAAGAGCAGACAGGAGGCAGGGTCTCTGTGAGCAAACTGACATCCATTAGACTGACACTGCTGATGAACAGCCAGCAGGCATGCAAAAGCCCATAAAGAAGTGTTACAATACACAACTGTGCATAAGTTAGAGGAGAAAAGTATAAATGCTTCACAATGTGATGTGATATTGATATTGAACACCCAACAATGACATTATAATATTATATGTTATGAACAGATGTGTGTGTGTATCTATGTGTAACTTCATATGCAACAGATTTAAGTTCTAAGCTAAATTAAGGATGTGCAAAAGACAAGCTTGGCTTATTTGTTGGCTTATTTGGTTTTTCATGCTAAATGTGTGTGTGTTACATGCGTGTAGGGGCTTCCGGAGCTAGGAACTAGGAGCAAACAACGTAGTATCCAAAAACTTCTTTAATCGAGATAATCCAAAAATAGAACAGGGAACAACCAGAAAGAAGACAGGGAACAACCAGGAAGAAGACAGGGAACACCCAACAATACATGCACATTGATGAAAGACCGGACAAAGACCGCTAGACAGAAACAAACTTAAATAGCAAACTAATTAAACACAGACAGGTGAAGAGAATAAACTTAACAGGAACAGGAAACCCAAAAAGGGCAAAAACTTACAGACCTAAACATGGGGAAAACCAAAATGACAGTTCATGGGGGTGAAAACAGAGCTAAACAGGCAGAAAACCAAATGAACAGTACACAGGGGACGTAACAGTGTGATAACAATTAAACATTAATCTGTCTTAAAAAAACATATTTTAATAATTCTACACTGATATCTAAAAAAGCTGCAACTGCATCATGGCCTGTGTAGCATGAATTACTAAACAGCAAACTGACTTATTTGCGCAAGTAAATTGCAATTTGCTTATGGCTATTACATGAACTAAGGGCTGTTCACTATTTAATGACAAAACCGATGAGCCCTTCTATAAATTTCCCATCAAACTTATTGTTTTAATAGGATTAAAACAATAATAAGCAACACAATAAAGAGAACTGAACTCATTAGCTCACTAATATATTTTTTATATATTATAACTGTATAATAACTGTATACAGTTATATTATAACTGTAGCTAAAATGTAGTTTGTAAGTAGGAGATGGCATTAATAAATGTGCTCGCAATAAATCAAAAGGTTAATAAAGAAATATCAAAGGTCCAGACAGAAATACACAAATAACCAGACAGATGTTCTCTCGCAACCATCCAAGCCAGATATCAGGTGCGCCCATTGTCCTGTATTGAGACAATCATGAAGAGCTGTTGACATGTATAGAGGCTCAGCTGTAAGAAATAATTCAGGAGGAAGAATCCTGCCATGCATCTGCAATAGTATTCGTGACTCCAGGCCTGCACAGGAGAGGGATGTTTGCCTTGTGTGTTAACTCTGCTGCTTAACTTTGCTGCTGTGTTAACTCTGTTGTCAATCAGCAGTCAACAAAGCTGATTTCATCTCAGCCTTCACAACCCATTCCCAACTCAACATACTAGGTCTTACTAAGACATGGATTCGTCCAGACGACTCAGCTACCCCCTCCGCCCTCTCCAATAACCACTCCTTCTTTCACACTCCTCGCCAAACAGGCAGGGGTGGCAGAACAGGTTTGTTTCTGTCAAACAACTGGACATATACTCCACTCCCGTCATCATCCATTAATCAATCTTTTGAATACCATGCAGTTACAATTACTTCCCCTGCACATATTCATGTTGTTGTAGTTTACCGTCCCCCAGGTCCTCTACAGAACTTCCTGGATGAGCTGGACATGCTGCTATCCTCCTTTCCTGAAGATGGCAGCCCACTCATAGTCTTTGGTGATTTCAACATCCACCTCGACAAACCCCATGCTGTTGGCTTCCTAGAGCTACTTGCTTCATTTGACCTCTTTTACATCAACACTCCAGGAACTCACAGATCAGGCAACCAACTCAATCTAATTTTTACTAGAAACAGCCATCAGCAGCCAATTTGCACCACCCTCACTCCCAGAACCAGACCTACCCTCACCCAGTTCTCCTTCTCAGTACTCAGTGAGACAGAGGTCTCTAAACTTCTGTCCTTCCACCCCACCACTTGTCCACTTGATCCAATCCCCTCCCATCTCCTACAGGCTATGACCATCTCACTGCTGTCCGTCACCGAGGAAAGCAAAGGCAGAGTCCAAATCCTCCGTACTTTTGCTATTAGATCTGTCTGCAGCTTTTGACACAGTCAATCACCAGATCCTCATCAACACTCTGTCTTTGCAGGGAATCCAAGGAATGGCACTCCAATGGTTTCGTTCCTACCTCTCTGATAGATGTCACCTCTCTCTTCAGGGTGTCATGGAGAGGTGAGCTATCCAAACCACATTACATGGTCACTGGGGTCCCTCAAGGATCAGTCCTTGGTCCACTGCTCTTCTCCATTTACACAACATCATGGGGGCCTTTCATACAATCACAAGGCTTCCAATATCACTGTTATGCTGACGACACACAGATTTTCTTCTCCTTCCACCCTGATGATCCCACAGTAACGGCACGCATATCAGCCTGTCTGGAAGACCTCTCGGCCTGGATGGCAAATCACCATCTTCAACTCAACCTAGCCAAGACTGAACTTCTGGTCTTTCCAGGTCACCCCGCTGCCTCTCATAATTTAACAATCCAGCTCGCTTCCACCACTCTATCTCCAACACGGACAGCCAGAAACCTAGGTGTAATTTTTGACGACCAACTAACATTCTCTGAACACATTACTAAAACAACACGTTCCTGCAGATTTGCCCTATATAACATTAGAAAATCCGACCATATCTCACCGTTCATACAACACAGCTTGTCCAGGCCCTTGTCATTTCTAGGCTGGATTACTGCAATGCTCTATTGGCTGGCCTTCCAGCATGAGCACTCAAATCATTAATATTAATCCAACACGCAGCAGCTCGTCTGGTCTTCAAAAAGCCAAAAAGAGCCCATGTCACACCTCTCTTTATCACCCTTCATTGGCTACCAATTGCAGCATGCATTAGGTTCAAATCACTACTACTCGCTTACAAAACCACCACCGGCTCTGCACCATCCTACCTTCACCAACTCATTCACATATACACTCCCTCCAGATCCCTATGGTCAGCAAACGAACGTTGTCTAGTTATACCGTCCTCCAAACAAACACAATCACTTACTCGCAGTTTTACATTCAATATCCCCCGCTGGTGGAATGATCTTTCACACTCTCTTCGGTCTGCCTTATCCCACACTGTATTTAAAAAACTACTAAAAACCCACCTCTTTCGGGAACACCTAACACCAGTCTAACCCTCATTTAAAAAAAAAAAGCAGTAGCTTTGGACAAAAGCATCTGCTAAATGCCTAAATGTAATGTAAATGTAATGCTGACTTGCAAGTTTGAAAGTGGAGCAGAGTAAAGCAAATCACGCTGTTTTCCAGCAGCACGGCAGATCAGAGGGGAGCGCCACTAGCTTCGGAGCGCCACTAGAGAGACACAGCGGAGAAAGAGTCTGGCACAAACGGGAAAAAATCATCTTTAAATATTTAATGTTTTGGCACAGTCAGGAGAAAGTGCAAGTAAAAAGACTCATGCAGCTTCATAATGTCAGGGAGGGACTCTATTACACAACTAAAAGTTGAAGTCCATCTCGGTACAGTTACTGTGTGTGATTTATCCCTAAAAAGACCCTCACAGCTACACCCTTCATTTTACAGCACATGCTATGCATTTACACATTTAGTTATTGAAAACAGACACATAAAACACAGATAAAAAGAGAAACAATAAGAATAATAACTTTCCCCTGCTAAATGGACATAGAGTCAAAAGATTTGTCAACTTCTGATTCTTCCTTACAGGGTAAGTTGGTAAGTTCCTTACAGGGTAAATGTTTCACAAATGTTTGTAGATGTTTGCCCACAAACTTTTTTCGGCAAGTTTTTTTCCTCTCTCTATGCCGTCCTAATGGCAGTGATGATGTCAGTGATCACAGGGGGCAATCTTAAACACATTTTTAAAAAATCATTGTGAGGACGATTGGCAACGACTGGCTCTGTTTTTAAGACTACTCTTTAGACACCACATACTTCATGACCTAATAATGACTGTAAACAATGACTGAGCTCAATTACTATATTAAATTAGTACCATTATATTAGTATTTTCATTTATTATATTAAATACACTGTACAATTAAACTAGTGCCTATAGCACTTTATTTAGTTGGAAATGGGTTTATAATGTAGCGAATGTAGATGATTAATATTGAGGTTTGTTTATGAATAAAGCATTCTTCACCAAAGACATAATTATTCATAAACAAGTTCACTCAAAATTAATGTGATAGTACTATTCTCCACCATTCCCTGTGTAAGGGAAACAAATGTTATTCCGAACATGGAATATTAATATTGATTATTGATTAGGGTCAATCAATTATTTTGGGAAATCTCACATAGAGCATGTAGCAAAGATCAGCAGGTTTAGGGACTCCAGATTATGAGTATGAACCACCAC
>JAZGTK010005524.1:0-22255 GCA_036877625.1 Ambastaia sidthimunki
AATGTAAAATAATCTTACACTTCATTAAAGCCTGCAGAGAGAGGGGAGAGAGATGTGCTGCGTTTACACATTTTCATAGTTCCCTAAAATTTGTTCGGATGTAAGTCCCTATGGTATATTAATATTGCATATTGTGTAGGCTAGAGGAGATGTTACAAACTTTACCACAAAGGTCAGTCGCCATGTGCAACCGGCCGAAATCACTTGCTTAAGCACCCGCAGCCTTTCACTTCACATTACAAACATGACGAGGGCGCTCAAACTTAGATCAATAACATTTGCACATAATTCTGTTAATACTTTTCTTTGATATTAATTGGAGCGGGATAAAAGCTACATCTTTGGGCATCTAATTAGCTACCCTACATTAGATGAATTATTAATCTAATGGAAGAGAAGTCGCGTATAAGCCACGTTTCATACAAGTTGCGTTGCATGTTGCTTATTAATCAGTCTGTTGAGCTATTTATTTTTTACAGTTATTAACAGTTGTTGTGTGTCTGACGTGTGTTCGTAAAATGTGGGTTTCCATCATGCAGTAACGTGTTTCCTCATCTGTACGGCCACAGGAGCGCAAACAGAGCCATTGATTGGAGCCTCATTTCCGTGACCCGAATAAAAGATTAGATTGTATTATTACTCCTTGTGAAGACACAGTGATCCACAGGTGGAGTTCATGTAAAACTGGAATACCACTTAATGTCCAGTCCGTAATAAAATAATTTGTTAATATAAGGAGCTGGAAAAAATTAACATGCGTTTGAATTTTCATTTATGAAGCAGTTACCTGGAATGTGGTAGAGAGCAATGTAACTCAATTACAGAGCAGCTCTGCGGTAAAACAGTAATTTGTTTTTTATATAAATGTAAAACAGATCCCCTCATAATAAATTATTTGCAGTATCTTTCCGCGGAAACCTCAGCAGTTAACCTCAATTATCAGCCTCGTACAGAACACAATTGTTTGCCTCGCTGCTTACAATTGCGAACTAAGCAAAGGTGCCACGAAGCCACCTTCAACTCCTGAAAAATATAAATAGGCTTTTCCAATAATGAAAAAGACTTCTACATTTTTTAGATCTATTTTTGCTTGACAAATGGTCAGTGTAATCTTGTATTTGTTGGAACTGTAAATTTTGTATGTCATTTATATGAATGATTTAGTTAAATTCTCGTGTAAAGTACATGCGCACCTCCTCATCCATTTTCTTAATTTCTTCATCTTACTCAATTATTTTAAATATTTCATCCTATGCGTTTTTCCATCATGGAATTCGTAATCTCAAATAGACACAGATAACGTGGTATCGGTTTCATCGGCGGGCAGTGAAGGGAGTTCTCTTAAGAGACAACAAAGTGAGTAAATCTATGTTGATGAATAAAGAAGTGAGAGCTTAATTTCATTTGAATTCTTCGTGTGATTCGGGGAATAATATCGTGTTGGCTCTGCTGGTGATATGTAGGTGTTTGTGGGTTCTGGAGAGCAGGTGGGTGTTAGATTTGATTTGAGATTAGATTAGTAAATTTGACGGTGCAACCTTTTATGTTTTTGTTAAACATGTCTTAGTTATATTGTTGTCTGTGCGGTCAGAGAAAACAAGGAAAGTTATTTTTTTCTATACATTGGAAACTTGCAATCAACACATTTTTATTTGAGGGATCATGATTGGTCTTAGCATTAAGTGACATCTTAACACAGTGTTAACACAGTGTTCATGCATTAATTTATCAAAACAAAACAAGTGTGCAGGTTTTTATTCAGTGTTATCATGTTTGTTCTGATTTCCAGGGCAAACTGGATTGAAGTTAATGTAGATAGAGTTGGCTGAACAGGTTTGTGATGCTCAGGCAGCTCGGGGGTGCATTTGTGGGGGTCCATCTCCCCCCAAGCATTTCTCTCTCTCTCTCTCTCTCTCTCTCTCTGGGCCTAGGGGTGAGCGAAAGGGCCGCACAGCTGGGGAACAGATTTCGATTGACCCTCTCACAGATTCCGTACCCCGACACTGTAAAACCTGGCAAAGTGAATTATGTCGCCTCTGTTTTGTCCACTGGGGAGGTGGGTGGTCAAACTAATGAAGTCCAGAACCTCAGGCTTTAGGACGAGTAGGGTAAAAAAATATGTCCTTTATGAGAAAGTATTAGAAATAGGCACAGAGAATAGGATGTGCATTTTTCTCTCCACGGCATCCCATAGTCCCTTGCATGCGGAGACTCTTTTACGTTTTAGATTCTACAAAGTATGTAATGCACAGACAAGTCCAAAAAAAACAACACTCACATTAGAAAAAGTTCTTTAACAATTCTGCAGACTTTAAGTTCCGCTTTGCACAATGTTTCCAAATTCAAAAAATATTACAACACTCAATGAATCAGAAACACTCCTGATTTATTGGACTTGTTCTGTTCTGTCTCTGTTGACGCCTGCACGCTGGATCGTAACAGAGAAACAAGTGTTTGAAAAACAGCTGCCCCATAACATGCTAGCGATTAGCAGCTGGCTGCAGGGCCACCTCAATAATGACCCCATTAGAAACATACAGGTGACCAGCTAATGATTTCAGCTGTAGGCCACTAACGGTTTTAGAAATGACTGTAAGTTTTTTAGAGCACAGTTGCAGGAGTGTGTGGGGAGAGGAGGGGTAGTGCTGTAATTTGTAGTGTGTGTGGAGGTCTGGCAGGTGCAGTCAGGCTAAAACCACAGCAAACATCCACAAGTGCAACGCTAATAAAACACAGCACCATCTCACCAAGCACTTATGTAGAGCTTTCTGAATCCGACTGAGGGCAGACATGTGACTAGTTCATTGAACAAGGAGTCCAGCTTAGATCAGTTACAATGACTAATATTCTCTCCCTTTCTCTCTCTCTCTCCCTCTGTCTCTCTCTCCCTCATGTTAAGAGGAAAAACAAATGTATTGCTATTTGCAGGGAAACAATAACTGAAAAGGAATTATTTCGCATAGAATTTTTAAAAGCGTCTGCTAAATGCCTAAATGTAAATTAATATGATTAAGTCTTAAAAATTCAACAATTACTGATTAGGAAGTAACAAATACCTGTTTGTTTAATGGTGTATGCGCTCCATACAGCAGACCAGCATGTCTATTCTGTCACATGCTCAATTAGAGTGTCCTAATTGCATAAAACATTTGCCTGTAATTTAGATGGCCAGCTTCAGGAAATAACTTCTCACTGTGCAATGCTTTACTTGTCTCAGTGCAATTACAAGCAAATTAGAAATTAGCTGAAAGCAGTTAGCAGCGCTGGTTATACACTTTTACGATTAAAGAAGCAGGCTATTACATTTCCAGCATGCTGCACAGTTCGACAGTGTCATCAGCTCTTTGAATTTATTTGTGCGTGTTGGTTAATCTTTATTGCTAGTTACAGTGGTTTAATATTACGATTAGCAGTGAGCTAAATTTTAAATAGTTATTGTTTGCTTGTCTAATGATAATAGAGGCTGAAAACCGTTCTTTGCATATGGGAGTCTTATATATATGGGACTCTTAAAATAACAGAAAATTATTTTCATATTTTAGTTACATTTAGTAACATTTAAAGTTATAAAGTCATGCATAAGGTGCTTGTTCTTATTTTTCGAATAATATTGCGACTTATATTAATTTTATTTTATGCCTGATTATGCATACAAGAAGTCCAAGCATTTTATTGTCCCATTAAATTAAAATGAAAATTAAAGGCTGTTAAAACGACAAACCTTAAAGGCGTCAGTTCACCTTCCGCAGCTGTGTCTGATACACATGTAGAACATTACGTTGCATTAAAGAAGTCTCAGTAAACAAGCGTGTACGCCATGTCATGTATCCTTGCTGTGTCACAGCTGTGAAGCTTTCCTCACTGACGTATCATTGCCAGCGACAGAGAGCGATAAACAAACGGGTCTGAATTTGATTAGATGTCTAATCTGAGACTATCACTCAACACAGTGGCTTCTGTCCAAGTTCATACTGACTAATAGATCAAAAAGACATTCAGTGTAGTATTGATGGCAAACAGAGAATATTGTCTTAACAGTGGTGGATCATGTTTGAGTGTATTGGGGTTTGTTGTGTGTTTAGAGTTACATTTAAGATTGTAACTATTTAAAATGCTTTTTTTCACATTTTACCATTTTTGTGTTGTTTTTTTTGCCATAGACATTCAGATTAGTAGTTGAAGTGTATTTATATATGTATATATATCCTTGTATTTAAAAATAACTTCCATTTTAAATAACTAAATTTAGCACAGAATATTCCAAATCAACAGTGACAAGTGTTCCAGAAATTCAAAAATGATGAATGAATATGGGAGAAAAACAAACCATAACTCAGGCTTTTTCCAATAACTTGAAGTAATTTAGAGAACACAATCAGACAGGGAAGCACATAAAGACTCTCTTCTATGGAGGCTGTATGTAAATGTGTTAGTGTGTGTGTGTGAATAAAACAGCAGGCAGGCCGTGGCAGCGATGCAGGCAGCTGGTGATGTATGTGCCAGCTTATCGCTGGGAGACGTGACAGACAGGACGTTTGTGTTTGCGTGGCAATAAAAATCATGGAGAAATGACGGCCCTTTTCTTTATGCAAAACTCCTCTCCGGCACATTGTCTTTGACTTACGGCCGCCCGTTACTGTTGCAGTGGTGACAAATGTTTCTATTACTTACTGCGCTCTGTCATTCCAAGAAGGTTTCCCATGATTTCATGTCGTAATATCCAATTAGTGTTAAAGAAACAAAGATGCTGAATATCTATAAACGCAATCAGCACATCTGGCCTCGAGCTTTTACCTCAGATAACAGCCGTGTAAAATACGCCTTCTTATACTTTAGGGGGATCTAAACTGTCCGCTTTGACAATTTACAATGTTTGAGGCCTGTGTTGAACAATTAAATCACCGCATACTTGAGTTGTGATAAATGGGGCTGCAGCGATATCATTGAAACAGGCCCAACGGACAGAGAAAGACCAGGTTACACCACAGCAGGATTTGGGTTTCAAAACAAACTCTTTGCGAGCCACCACTTCTGTCTTTCTCTCGCTCTTCCACGGTTTCTTCTCCACGCTAATCCCAATCTGCTGTTCGTGCTCCAACTGTGCTTTAGTCCTCAACTCATTAAATCTTATTACACAGCTAATAAGTGCTAACCAAACATACCGCTGCCATGCTGACTGCTCAACCACCCCCCCCCCAAAAACTGCACGGCCGCTCGGGCACAAGCATGCAGGCCTGAGCAAATGTATGCCAGAGTAATTGTATCTTTCTGCATAAATTACTCCTCTCGCCACGTAAACATAGAGTATGTGCATATCTTAGTATCCACCGCCCTCAAAATACTTCTGCAGGGATCTTGATGAGCACAGGAAAAGAAATTTCCTCCTCCTTTCTTGTTTCACGAGGTTCGAACATTTGTTAGAGTAAAGGTCAAATGAAATAGAATTTCCTTATGCTGGTTAATTCATAGAATGATCCTCCATCACAGATCTTTGATGAAGGCAGTTGCTTTATTGACCAAATCTCAGCCGATATTCAGCCACGTGACCTTTCCTTCCACAAGACCTCTGTGAATAAGAAACTGTCAGGGAGCGAAACAGAGAAACAAATGATGATGAAATAAAAGGAAGAAATCGAGGAAGGTAGAGAGAGAAAAAGAGAGGTTTATATTTACTTGTTGGATCAGCACACTGGCTCAGAGCCAGGCGTGAGATGATTTTTTCCCGTCGCATTTGTATAAACAGCGCTGGTGTACGCCTCATTAGTTCGATAGTGAGAGAGAGATTCGGAGGCGCTGTAGTTAAAGACTTCCTCTTGTCACAGTCCATCACAGATGTGATTAATGTCACAGAGATGAGGGGACAAGTGTGTGATGCCACCCATATGCCACACACGCACAACCTGTGCCTTGTGTCTTTATTTTGCAGACTTTTCAATAGAAGCCGAGTGGAAACAAGTAACATGCTGGTTGATACAGTTAAATTAATGTCGATCAGTCAATTTGAAATGACCTGCTGTGATTAAATTTAATTCAATGTTTATATTCAGGGTTTCTGAGACTCAAATCCTGTTTATAATCAGTTCTCATAAGAAATGGAATTGTGATATCAACCTGATTTTTTGATGTTAAGGTCTATATTTGTCTACAATATGTATAACTTCATCTACCTCTAAAACAACAGTAGGTAAAGCACTTATTTTAGCATAAAAGACAAGACTAATAGTTCAACAATCCAATCAACTTCCTGTGCCTAAAATTAAGTCACGTCTAATATTACTACTAAATATTTCACCATTCATAAATACATCATACTATGAAAATTAAATGCAATGTCTTTAAATTCCCATATTTGCTGTGTTTTGGTTAAAATTTAAATATTTGAAAACCTTAGATTTTAAAATCCGTTATTGAGATGTACATTTAAAGGCATGTCAGTGTACTTGCCCCTCCTCTCTCTCACACACACACACACACACACACTAACCCTTCAATATCTCAGCAGAGCGCAGTGTGTCCTGTGTATTGGCAGATTCTTCTCCTCTGCATGTTCATTAGCAGATGATTTCAGAGTTAGAGTCTGTGTGCTTAGTATCTATTTCCCTCAAGTGTTCAAACCCTCGAGCTGTGAGGATTTTTGCCTGGGGTTAGTTTTTTCATTTAACATAATTAGACTTTGCTGTATCGCATTAAGCTGGCAGTGTGCAAAGGGGCGCAGACTGGAGACACTGGCTGCGGCTGCAGAAAGACATAGAGCTCTTCTATTCTGAACAGTCACCATTACAAAACTCTTTAGCTTCTTTTCTCAAAGAGGTTTATTGTTAAATCTGTTCTATGAGACTGTATTTATTGATTTAAATAACAGATTCTTCAAGTGGGTGTTTTCACGTCCAGAAATGTGTCGGAACTCGTGTCAGGCTTGAATGGTCTTTTCCTGTCAAGATGTCAAACAGTGTGTTTAACAGAGTTAGACGGAGATCGGTGTGTGAATGAATGCTGAGCGCTCTGCTCTACACTGTACAGTGTGTGTGTGTGTTTGTCACCTCAATAGCAGGTTTTTCAATATGGAACGTGTGAGCGCCGTCCAATCGGCTCTGCCTCTGACTCATAACTGCTGGAGTGGATATGGCAGCAATCAACATAATTAAAATAATAACGCTAACAAGCTTTCCGACTTGATCATTTCCTGCACGTAAAGATCACTGCCTCTCTCTCTCTTTCTCTCTCTCTCTCCATCAGAAACATGACGCTTGGCCTCGTAACTGAGCTGATGGGGTAATGGAGAACAACTCATGATGCAATGTGTGTGTCTGTTAAAGTGTGACTTTTTTTTCTCGTGTTCTTCGCCACTGATGTGTAATTTTGTTGTTCTGTCTTCTTCCTTTGTAAAGGTGATAATTTGTGTTTTCAAGTGCCTGTGCATTTTATGTATTGCAGACACACACCAGCCTATTGGAAAGAAAAAAATTAGACATTAGATATCTTTAATTTGAGTTTTTTTTTCTCCTAGACATTAGTAGGACAAATGGAACAAATGGAGACTTTTCCTTATTTTTCTCCTGATGCAAAGACCCAGAGGAAACATTTCGGACAGAAATACTTAAAAGAAACATAACTAAACACTTCAGCTATGAAAGCAACAATTACATTTTTTTTAATTTGTACACTACAATTTTACAGTTTATACCTTCATATACAATTTCTAATACAATATTAATAACACAGTTTGTACCACCTTAGAATATGAACAGTTATTTATGACTGTATGACTGATTATTTTCATAATGTTACTGTAAAGAACATATTTGACCATGCAGTTCTTATTATAAACATTTCTAGGGCATCCGTCAGGCTTAGCACAGCTCTGACCGGTCTGGCTACTAAGAATCCTCAATGCAAATCAATTACTACAGATAAAGAAGATCATATTTCCCATTTACGTTGAAGTCATCCGCTTTAAAAGTCCTCCTCCCAGCTCACCCCTCCCATTGGTTCTTCTGTGAAAGCTGTTGTTGCCTTCAGTGTAGTAACCTCAACTTCACGAATGAGATTTCAGCAGGCTAGGATACAAATGAAGCATTAAGCCCTGTTAATAGCACTTGGGCGGGGTTAGGTTTTATTAATGTTCTATCAGGGGAATATCTCAAACGAGTGGAGACAGAGAGCAGGCCGCTTTCCACAACACTGGCTCCCCACCCCGAGCTCAGCAGATGAACAAATATTTATGTATGAGCATATTTTTGAGATTCAAATTCGGCACATCTCATCAGGGTAATGAGTAAATAGCAAACTGACTTAACAATGACAGCTGCAATTTAGGACTGCGAACATCACGTTTTATTTCCCAATTTTGGGAGGTAAAACTATTATAGGCCCTATCATGCTTTGACTTGAAGGTGTTTGTTTTTTACTTTTAGTGCAAATAATTTTCTTCACTCCTTGTTTAATACACAGAGAGCTATATGTATTTGTAGGTTGATTTCAGTGTTTAGTGAACTTGTTTGAAATTGGGTATTATTTTTGCAATTCAGTTTGGTTAAACTTGTGGGATACAAAATAACCAAATTCTCTTTTAAAGGCATAAATTCATCAGAAATAAACCGAAAGGCAAATGTAAAAATGTAGTTTATATAAATAAATATAAATAAAAAAATAAAAATCTATGTTCAATTGTAAAGTAGGACAATCAAGTGTTTGAATAAGTTAGACTAAGCACTGAGTCTTTGTTTTCTGCTTGAGGGGAAGAATACGTACATTGAAACCTTATGCAGACCACCTTCAATTTAATCTTCCCTCCCTCAGTTTAAGTCCTCATCTCTCTTTTCTCCTCTCTCTGTGGCTTGCTGGATTAGGTAAGAGAAGATGATCAGTGATATATTTGCAGCATGGGAGCAGGGCTGACGGTATGATTGATAAATGGACGTGTGGGGTTGGCAGGCAGGTGCGGGTCGCTCCCTGGCTCTCCTCCTCTCAGGCTGAGCGAGGCCGCTCGGTCTCTGTCTGTCCACCGTTTGCCACGCGTTCTAATCGATGCTCAAGTGCGAGAGTCGGGATGGAGCATTTCTGTTGGCTGAACCCTGGGGAGGCCCAGCGGAGAGCCGAGCAGCTTTGACTGACAGGTCAGGGAAAGAGGAGCGCAGCGGTTGCCAAGGCGAGCCGTACCCAGTAGCGATTGGCAGCCGTGAAGGCAGACGGTGCCTTCTGGGGTCCCCCGGTCTGCGCCAAATTCCAATTGTTGAGGTGGCAGAGCAAGAGAGAAAGACAAAAGGGTTCATGGCTCACACAGTGCAGCATCAAACAAGCCAAATATCTCTCTTGTAACACCTCTCTGTTATTTCCTGTTATCTCTCTTTGTAACTTCCTGTATTTTTTCTGTAGTATTTAAGTAGGCAGTATTGACTGCCTTTATGATGGTTTTCATGATAATATTATTGTGCATTGTGTACAAAGGATTACTGTTGAGTACTGCTGTAGATAATTCCATGTAGAGAAATGCAATTCACATGTAGTCCTTCTAAAATTAGAAAGCGCTAGTGACTTTATATTATTATTTACTTTTATGCAATGTGATATTATTTGTGAAAGTTCTGAACCTGAAATACACTGAATGAACAATCGTTTTCCAGTAAATTAACCTTCACTCTCTCTGTCTCTCTTTCTCTCTCTCTTTTGCTTGCTCTCTCTCTCTCTCAGTGGTGTGGGTTTGGCAAGGGCCCATTATGAAAAGCAGCCTCCCTCGAACCTGCGCAAGTCAAACTTCTTCCACTTTGTGTTGGCCCTGTATGACCGGCAGGGACAGCCCGTGGAGATTGAGAGAACCTCCTACGTGGACTTTGTGGAAAAGGACAAAGTAAGCAGTCTGCCACTAACAAACACGCTCCACTGCACCACGGGATTCTGGGAGTTGCTGGGGTGCAGCATATTGAACCTACAGAACATGCTAAGAAACATTAATGTTTTAGGGTTTTGTTTTAGATGCAATTTTTAGCATAATCCAATTTGTATTATGTCTTATGTATTAAGGGTTTTACATGATTTGAAGAAACTGCACAAACATTCTCTATACTCAAAATCTTTGCAGTATTTTTATACATTTTTTAATAAATTCAACTATTTTAAAAGTTTAAATGGTGTCAGCTCAGCACCTTATGATAGATTTTCCAGACTTACATACTCTAATATGAAGATTTATTTATTCAGTCTCTGATGTGTAAATGTATACACCAAGTTATTTGTCTGTGTGGACCAGATACACAGTCTCTCTCATACATTGCTATCTGTAATTCTCAGTAGTAGCGGTACCAAAATCTACATGTAGGGGGCAGCAATTAGTTCAAATTCACCCTCATTAAATTCATATTTATACACTTTTAAATCTATCATTTTAATTTTGTAGGCAGAAAAAACTATTGTATAAAATTTCCTAATTATATGATCTTTTTATAATATTATTATATATTCAGCTGTTATAGTTTATTTTCATTTACTTTTATTCTTTCCTTATTTAAGTGTGTTTCTCAGGGTCAAACTGGGATTACATTTCAGCCACTCCACCACTCTTTCTCTCCCTCACTTACTTTGCTAAAGCAGTGTTCTCTACTCCACCTCCCCACAATACCACTAGCTTCATTCTGGAGTATAGCTGTGCATTCATACCTGCTCGCCCTGCAGTGTGTGTTCAGAGTGTGTTGATGGTACTCCTGCTCACCCTGCAGCGTGTGTGTTGGGGGGTTGTTCTCAGTAAAAGGTTACAGAGAACAGCTCCGCCCAGAGTCATATGGGACGGGGTCCAGCTGGCACGACCAGCGCTCCGTCCTTACCGTCTGATCACCTCCGCTATAACCCCTGCCCAACCCCTTCATGCACTCCTCCACTCCAGCCTGGGTTGCTGCCAAGACACTACCACTAAACTTTAGTGGCAGTGGTAGTGAGCAGGGAAGACAGAGAGCGTCTGACGACAGGCGTGTTCTTGCGTCAGAGCAAGATAACTCACCTGAGGGGTGGATGTGAGGTTTTGACTTCATAGATTCTTGTGGTCTTAGGCTACAACAATGTGTGATAAAGACAGATTTGATACTAAACAACAGTAATTCTCATCCAGGAGTGTGCGCACACAAGCAGGGACCTCACCTGGTACCAGGGGGTTTCATTGGTGACCTTGGTTATATATATTATAATGCTACATTTTGTCCAGTTTAATATGAGTTACAAGAACAGATTTCTGAATTGTTTTGATTAATGGACATTTGAACACTGCAAGTGAGACAATAGGGGTCCAAAGACAAAAGCACAACTGGTGTGCCCCACCACAGACTTAGATGCAATTGTTAATGGTTTCATAGAAGCCCCCCTTTCAAAACTCTCTGGGTTTCCTTGGGTTTTAGATATATTTGTCTTCACATGTGTGAACAATTTAAGGCACACACACTTTTTGTTTATGGGTAATGCCACATTAGTTCTGCAAAATAAACCTTTAAACTTATATTTAAAAGTAACATGAACTTATAATAAAATTAATTAAGTGTAAAATCAAACCATCTACTGAATACACATTATTTGATTAATTGTAGCAAATATATATTTATGGATATCTGTCTTCCGGATTCATGTCTAAAGATCTACATGTAATGGGTAAACATGTATAAATTGTGTAAATGTATAAACACTGTATTTATTGTGTATGTTTGTATTCTTTGATTGTCATACGTTTCCTCTCTCTTTCAGGAATACAATGGTGAGAAGACCAACAACGGCATCCACTACAGGTTACAGCTTCTCTACAGCAACGGTAAGAGACACAATGCTCTTCAGACCCTTCCAGATCCCATCAATAACAAAGACATACTGTGAGGCAGAGCGGGGCCAACTGTAAACGATATGTAACCACAGTCATGCAACATGTCTCATCAAATCTGGAAGAGCATTCGAGGAGCCCCATCTGTTTATCCTGAGAGGAGTTCATTCTGTTGAACACATTTGCCATCCTTTTACAGTTTACGCTTATGTCTAATGTGGAACGACGTTATTTACCCACGAATTTATATCAAACACGCCCTTGCCTGAGACTTAAGTTCTTAGTCAAACATATAGACTAACTGCATCACAAACATGTTACACTGTTCATCGCACATCAACATCTAAATTGACTTGTTTTATTTAATTTAAAACTTGTAATAAAACTTAATTGACTCCACTTCATTGTTACAGCTAACATTACTTATTACAAATTGTATATTACCAGCTGCATATTATCATTTTGTCAATGTTTAGGAGTGCACTAGCATATATATAGCTTATATGCTAATCTCCTAAACTCCAATATTGGTTTTATGAGGTCTTTTAGCATAATGTAATGTTTGTTCATGACTTACTAATGGTAGTTATTATCCAGTGTTCCTGTTGTCACATATGCTAAGTGGCGCCATCACAAACATCTGTAGCAAAATGTCAACACCAGTCTGTTACGCTAACAGTTGAGTGTTATTTGATTTGTTTGTAGATGTAGATTTTCTGTTATCTTGTAGCACAGAGGCAGTCAGGAAAGAGAAAAGAGAAATCTTGCGCTTTAGGGTGGGAAGGTCATAAATAATAGAAAACCCGAGGCGAGTTTGTTTTTGCTAAGAGGCGTTAGCGGAATAGCTCAGTCAGCATGACAAGCATAACAGAATATGCATAAATGTACTGTAGGGAAAAGAATAATAAAAACAAATTAATTTCCAAGACTTTTCATAAGAAATGAGCCTCTTTATGATGATTTTGGGTTGAACTGGATTTTGCATTTGGTAGTGTCTTTCTGTTAGTGTATGTATGTTCAAAGAGGCTTTTAAATTTAAATTGAGCACACATTTGATTCTACTAGTATTTGTGTTGAAATATGGAACTTTAGCTGTTTTATGTTGGAACCAAGCTGGGTTTTACTACATGCAGGGCAAATAACATAAAACAGATGCATATTTACATGTGTTTCATTTTTTTTCCAAGGTATCAGGACAGAACAGGATCTGTATGTTCGATTAATAGACTCAATGACTAAACAGGTGAGTACAAATTATCAACAGTCAATTGTGCCCTAATTTTGTCCATTTGGATTTAATTGCGCTGCTTGTATGTAAGATAAATAGTGGCATAAGACCAAGGTGTGCTAGATCTTAAATTTTCAGGTGGAATCTTCATCCGCATCAAAGCTGAACTCAAAGAACCATTAGAGATTTGCTTAACTCAATTCCACAGCTGTATTCTTCGTTCCATCACATTATGGAAAAGACTTCAGCCCCCCTCAGCGTTCATATGGTCTATACTTTCCTCAGCACAGCAGCTCCCACTGTCACTGCATGTCAGTCTGTCTCAGATCAATATGGCAACCAGTTCCTCGACAAAGCATCAACCCTGGAGACCAATCAATAGGTCTTAATGTAGCTGCAGAGCCGACATACTGGAGACAATAATCTTCCCTACAACATAAAAAGGGCTGTAGCTGTGTGTGCCTGTAAGATCCATCCCCCCACTCCCACATGCAGGCTTTACATATGTGCATCAACGGCAAAGCTGCAAATATCGATCGAACGAGAACCTTTTCTCTTCTTCTAATTGAGAATAAATATAAGATATAGGGTTTCTCCTTGAGTCCGACTTGCTCAGTTTAATCAGCTTAAATTGGCATGTTTCCTCAAATTTTTAAATGAAATTGTTTGTAGTATTCCAGAAATTCATTAGTTTCTTGTAAGATTACTTTTAAGTAACAGGCTAGGAGTGTGTTTGTTGAAAGAGATGTAACACTATTCCATATTGCTGGAGTCAGACATGCTTGGAGATGAGGGATTGGGCTTCTCTTTTGGCGCCAGCAATGTGAATTAGAACCGATCATATATAAATATCGACCTGCTTTAAAATGCCCTCCCCCCTCTACAAAAATTGGAAGATGGTGATGAAGAGGAAGAGACTTTCGTAGGCACTAGAGAGGGAGATCAATAATGTAAAAGTGGTCGTTATCCTAAAAGTATTGTTCCCTGGGGCATTAGGTCAACCCAGTCTGGCCGAGTGACCAGAGTCTGGGAAGATGGAGAATATTTGGTTGGGTGTGGGTATATGGGTGTGTTAAGGGTATATAGGTTTATTTTATAAGAAAAATCACAAATGAGATTTCTTTAATGCCTTAAATGTTCTTCCAAGACTGCGGTAAGATTAGTTGGAGAACAAGTTCTTCTTAGAAATAGACAGCAGTAGTCTCGCTTGTCAAATTGTGTCCAGATTTGCTCAGACAACAGTCATAGACTTCAACATGACCTCAAACAATGTATGCAGACAATCTTTATTCATTTCTCAAAGTTCATTTTTCATACTTAAATGAAGCAAAACAGAGAAATATTCTGAGCTATAAAAAACATAATCGGAGCAAACATCGGAGCAATAAAATATTCCTTTGCGTGGGTATGATGGTTGATGGGAGCTGGTGGGTGGGTGAATCCTTTAACTTCTTGATATGCGCTGATCATCCGTCACTCCATCCAGGCCCAACAGCTAGATGATGCATGCTGGGGAGAAGGCCTCTCTCTCAGTGTCTGCCTGGCCATCTGGCTACTCAGAGTGGATGCTGATAGGGAGAATGGAAGGATTGTTGCTCCACATGAGCCCCACCAGAGTCTGGATCCCCTTAGGATCAGTGCATACATCTATCCGCTGATGACCAGATTTAGCTTTTAGCATATGTTAAGTTGTCAGCATGCTCCAAACCAAAGCATGACTAATGGCCAGGTGTCAGCATTCTGAACAATTATCTTGAGCAATTGCTGGTTTCAGGTTGAGATAAAAGGTGGGATCAACCTCAGTCCCAGAACGTCACTTCTTGTAACAACAGGTATAGGAAAGACTTGGGCTTGTTGTCAGATGGGGAAATATATATCTATATGGTAAACAGTGAAAAGTATTTTTTTCTTAGAGTAAAAATGTGACAACTATCCTCTACTTATAAAATTCACGTTACAGCATTCTCATGGATAAGCTGCATAACTTGTCATATTTATAAATAACAATTGCTTTGTCTCCATTTGATTTCACCTAAAAGGCAATCCTTTATGAAGGTCAAGACAAAAACCCAGAGATGTGTCGTGTTCTCCTCACTCATGAGATCATGTGCAGGTGAGTCCATCTCAATGATCATCAGTTCTATACTGTACCTTTTTGATCCCTTAAGCTGAGATCTTTAAACCTCTGAAACAAACACTGATATAATAGGCCCTGACATTCTGTATGCAGTGTAACATACAAGTTACATTTTTAAAATGTCTTTTAATGCCTTATTAATTCCTTTTTCATTATTTAATGTGAAAGGTGTACTACGCCTCATATTACTGATCACGATTCACCATCTCTCTGTGAGATAGGCTTTAAAAGAATTTTAACATATGGTTTGGGAGTTAAGCTTATGGGTGTAGCACAGGGTTACATAGGTGGGCGTACACATTCTTCCCCCTCCACTGTGAAGTCCTACAGGGCTTTCCTCATTACATTGTCCTTAATGCAGCATAATTATGGCTTCACAGTTGGCCCACATGGCTGGAGGTCTGAGTGGTAGTGTATTGTACATGAATTTTTGCCTGACAGCAATTGGAGGGGGGTAAGACATTATAGGGGAGCAGGGCTGAGGAACTCTAGGAAGTTAAGGGGGCTCAGATGCTTGTATCTTGGGTGATGGGGGGTTGACCAGGTGGGGAACCTAGAGTTAATAATGCAGTAAGGGGAAATGATGGGGATTCATTGAACACCCGGGGCTGATGGGAAACGCAAATACTTCACTGTAGCTCTAATGACACAAAGTCAAAAAAAGACTACTGATGCAATTCACGTCTAATGTTGAAAGCACAGTAGTGTGCTTTGTAACATTCTTTGCTTTACAATAACAGAGATTTGCAGATTCAATTATTGAATTATTACAGGAGGCCTGTCAAGCTATTAAAGTGTTGATAGCAATTTTAACACATCCAGAATTATTAAGATGGACTTGGCTAATTATGTTCATCACCAAAGTAATTCCATCTGGCAGACACCAGTGCAACATTAATCTTGCAAATGCTCCACCCTATAAGGTAGACATCAGCACTTCTAGAAGATACACTTGTGTTACATCACAGAGCAGTGCATACTCAGTTTTTTTTTGTACTATTTTCTCTCTCAAGGAACCCAAGCATTCTCGCAGATGATTTTGATACAGGTTCTATTTCCATAATGATGGCTTAGTTTGAGCCGGTCATTATGTGATTGAGTGTGATTATTAACTGCCTCCCCTGATGAATGGTGTGTTTCCATTCGCTAATGAGAGAGAGATGAGAGATATTTCCCCTGTCTCTTACTCCCAGGTGATAGAAGTCTTTATCAGGGCCCTGACGAAGTCTGATTCACCTGCAACACCCATCAACAAGCCTGAGTATTTCTGAAAGCACAGCAGCTGTTCAGGGCAAACTTGATGTTCTTGTCCCAGACGTGGGGATGGGCTTCTGATGGTGCCTTTCAGTTTGAATAAATAGTGGTTGTCTTAGAGATCAGTTCCTTTGTCTGGCAAATGAGCTTAGCAATCAACTTTGACAGATTAATTGGCGTCCTAGAATTATAACCAAGAACACTAAGAAGAATGTCAGTTTCATGTTAATTTAGCTAGTTATTGAGCTAGTTATCTGTCTGTCTGCCACTCTCTCTCTATAGTTGGATGGATGTAAGTAATACAAATATATTTAAAATGTGTAGTATAGTCTAGAGGAGGAAAGAATTTGCCTTTATACATTCAAGGTCCTTACTGGTCATCCCAATGAACTGGCACTCCAGAGGCTCCAAATGAGACATCACAGCAGTCAGCTGGCACGTCGCACCTACAAAATCATGGCGCGCAGTGCACAGTGGGCACGAACTGGTCTCTGTCCGCCCGCTCTGCTGCCAGTCTGGACGAGGTTTCTGTGTTGGAGAGGTCTGCTGTCGGCTCTCACCCTCCAGTCAGGCAGCCTGGTGCATATCATTAGCTTTGGCCTAGTCTGAGTCTCTGTGTTCTTGTCTGGATGATTGCAACACTTGCCCTTTGAAAACAAGCCCTCTACTGACATCCATCCTCTCCCCTCTATCATGTCTTATCTTACTCTTTCAGTATGTTCTGCTCTATCTGTTGGTCTTAAGATTCTCCAGAGAAGCTTTGCCGGCTGTTTATTTTATAAGCCCTGCTCTGATATTGCAGTCTTGTCTGATAAACCCCACCTTTCTTGTTTTGAAGTGAATCTACTTACTTCAGGATACTGGAGGTCTGTCTGGCTAGTCAGGCTGCAGTGGAGATAACAAACTGAGTAGGCAGCTCTTAAAGCGTATGTTCCTCAATCTATGACTAATCACTAGAAGTGACCAGAGATGGCTCTGCTCTCTACAGCGGCACAGCTTGTCCTGTGCTCGTTGCAGGGGCACGAGGTTGGGGTTGCATTTGTTTTTGTGGTTCTGGCCCTCAAGTCATTAACCAAGCCGTGGCTAGTCTGCACAGACCCTGGAGGAAATGCCATTAAGGCCACATTATGGACGCTCCGCCAAGGTTTGTTTTTGGCGATCGGGGGCCCAGAGCTCCCTCTGGACCTGGCTGTGCTCCTGGGGTCCAGTTTGTTTATAACACTACTTTCGCAGTTTGAGGAGGTTGTCACCACAGCCTCACCATTGGGTTTCCAATGCTAATTGGTCTCCTGGAACTTTGCTAATGGTTCCAAGTAGCTGGGGGAATAAATTATAGTGGCGCACACTATGGCAACAGTCACACACACAAAGAACAGGAAAAAAACAACGCACAGTTTATGTTTTTTCAGGTTCTTAAAGATCAAACAACGTGATAAATGATTCATAAAGTTAGATCATTTTGCATTCAGTGGCGCTAAGTGAGAATTATTTGTCAAATGGCAATCTAATGCATGACAGCATGGAGCAAGTACGATAAATATATCTGGAGTCTTAGTGGTTAGAAAAATCCATACAATATGATTTGAAGTTATTGTCAGCTAATCTTAATCGTGGATAATGATTTTTTTGTTTTAACATCTATTCTATCATTTCATCAAGCTGCAGAGAAAAATGTATAGGAACAGTCACTACAAATCAGTGCTTCTGTTGTGCCGCATTAATATACATGTCTATATTTATATTTACAATGAATTTTCTGAAATAAATATACTGCATTTAAATTTTTGTGGTGTGGTGTTGGTAATCCCCAAACCCCCCCACTGCAAAAATGACCTCCTGTAGGGAACATGTCTGCACCTATTTTTCTCTTTTGGTCTAAAAGCTTCTAACTAATGAGAATAAACCTAATTGGAATCATTTACACAATGTGGGCGGCACCACTGGCCTCAGCAGTTTCATTGGCAAGGAGTGAATGGGCGAGGCGGGATGCGTTTAGAACCACATGCCACCAGATGAGGTGCCAGCCTGTGGCGAGGGCATGCGCAAGGGCAGAGGTGATGACAGTGTTTGAGAGGAGCATTTGGGATAGAGCCGCTGTACCAGGGCTTCTCTGGGTACTGTCCAAACTGTCAGAGGCTGGCAGAGCGACCTTGGCAGGGGCCCATGCCGGCTGGAGCACAGGGCTAGTGGAGAAAAAGGGCGATCTGTCAGGCAGCCACCAGCTTGAGCAAGACTTGCCGATCACCACATAGCTCCAACCCTATGTCTCAACAAAGAGAGTAGAAAAATATTGAATGTACACAAGCAGCAAATGGTGTTTGTAAACTCAGTAATCAGTCAGACTCACTATCAATATGTTTGGCAAAAATCACTGCTCCCAAAGACATGCTTTATAAAATGTTATTGAACCTCAGGAAGTCACTTTTATTTTTATTTTTGATTTGTGACAACTTGCCTTAAACAGTAAAAGGAGATTACAAATAGACCCAGTTATATATTTGCAGCAATAGAATAATAGATTTATCAATGATTTGACTGAGTAACTTTTTGTTCCCTTCAGTCGGTGTTGTGACAAGAAAAGCTGTGGGAACCGGAATGAAACACCATCTGATCCCGTCATCATCGACAGGTAAGAACATCCTTTATCTCCATCTCAACAACACCATCAAGATATCAGCATCCCACAGCAGGTCTTAAATAGACATATTGCTCGTGAGCTTAACATGAATTTGCACACCCGAACTGTATCTTCTATATTGCTGTCACAGTGTTTTCACAGTGAGTCGCCTTGAAATGGTCTTCAAACGATCATAGGGTTCCCACATTTATGGAAAACATTCATGGAAAATCAGGTCTGTCTTCCAGACCTCATGGAATTTAGGAAAATCTTCACCAAAATGTCTGTAGTAAATATAAATTCTTTGTGTTTGCGCAGTAACATTTGTTTGCAAGACAGCATGACAATATCAGTGTCTCTGTTTGAGGTCTTACTAGAGACACTAGTACACTACAAAATGTATTCTGTCAGTCTATTAATTTAATTGGATGCTACCTAGCCTGATATTAGAAATCCACCCAGCAAACTTTCCTATGATACCCTTGTCCAGGAATCACAAATGACAGGAAAGGTCATTGAAAATAATTGGTCATAAAGTGTTGGAACCCTGAATCACTTACATTTTATATTTGTGAATACTACTTGAGTCAGTCTTCAAACAATCCCACAATGTCTTTTGTCTTCACAAGTCTGGTTCTATTACTTTGGTTAATGCATCATGTAACTTTTTCACATATTCTGGTTGACTAAAACCTGATTTTGTTATGAATACTGTTCTTCAGACTATTTACCCTGATGACTGGGCTTCTCCTCTCTAAAGGTATCTGTAGGGAGGTTCTGTAATGACTGGAATGGAGTGGATATGGTTGCGTGAGATAGTGTGCACTTCCAACCAGGACAGCAGTGTGAGTGTCCTCCTAGGGCGCAGGGGTCATTACCAAATCCGTATTGGCTCGTTAGACCGGCCTTGGAGCTTGTCCAACGGACAGAAGTGAAGGGAGCGGAAATCAGTGACCCTCCCTCTTGCTCAACACACACACACACACACTTACAAATGCATCTACACACAGCCGTGCACAAAATCTTCTCACCTCTAGCTGCCATGGAGTGCATCTGATTGGTGTAATGTCCAAACCTGCAGAGATGATGTCACCTTTTATGCTCTCTGTGTCGTTTGTGGAATGTACCATTTTTTAGCCCCTCGGAAAATGACAAAACCTGCACCCATTATAGAGGCTGTACCCCCAAACAAACTACCAATAATACCAATTTACTAACAACCGACAGGGCGAGAAAACCATCAAAGGCGCAACAAAATACGACAAAAGTGTGCGAAAGAACGTTTGAATTTTTCATTTCTCTACAATGAGGCTGATATTGCTGTCTGAAATGTTTCCGTTGGGAGTAGTCTCAATGAATGGTGCTATGTGGGGGCTGAATCACTAATGTTTAGCGTGTGTGTTCTGGTGTGTGTACGCACGCCGGTGTGCCAGCCACATCTGAACCCCTCATTACGCTGACCAAAACTCATTCTAAAGTATTTACAGGTGACAGCAGATGCCTCTGATTTAAGACGGACTGGTACATACGACTGCATTTTAGCGCCCTATTAAGATGGGAAGTATTTATAGGAGTGGCGCCCTGAGCTCCTTAAACCAACAGATAAATCAGTTTGGCGCGAGGGACGGCCACCGGCCCACCATGCAAATCAGCCGCAGCCCCCGTCACTGTAAAAGGTTTAATGATGGCCATTCATCCTTTCCTCCACAGTTTCTACCTTTGTTTCGAGCACAGATCTGCTCTGTAAATCAAGACCTGCTGCGCACGGGTGTGAGGCTCCATGCATCACAATCACGCACAAATAAGAGCCTACACACACACACACAAACACACACACACACTCACTCACATTACTGACACAGCCTTGCGTAGATCCAGACATGGTGGCATTCTGATGAAACATTTTTCAAGCCTGCCACCCTGTTAATTTAGTCTCATCCATTTTCACCAATTGATCCTGATGTTTACTATTAATGGAGACAAAAATAGACAATAAGTTCGGCTTTGATTTCTGGCTATTATGGACTGTCACAAGTAGTTGCAATAACAGTGTCACTTCCTCTCATGTTTCTGTTCTTCGCAAATGTAAGTCCGTTTTGGAGTCCACTTAGTTAGGGGTTAAGTACAGGTCAAAAAGATCAGGGGTTTTATCCATGGACCCTTTACTGACATGACACAAGAAGCATTTGCGTTAAATGCCTGTGCAATTTTAAAGCTGAAGGAGTGCTTAGGCAAGGGTAAAGCCACAATGTTCTGGGTGAAATATTGCTCGCTGAGCATTAAAACAGGTGTTATTACAAGCTAATATTGCAATTAGATTGTTCAGAGACTTCTCCTGGTTGGACAATAAATTGTGCAGTACTGTCAGTGTTTAAAGGAGGTGGAGGAGTTTGCTCTAATTACCTCGTTTTACCTCCCACCCATCTAGCCTCAAACACGATCACCGTAGTTCTATCACCACTCAATGCTTTTCATTTGAGCTATAAAAAGCTATAAGGCATGGAAAAGAAGGGGCTAACAGATAAGAGCTAACGTCCATTTCTCAGTGACCTTCTTGACCTTTGATCCATAGTAACAAGTATCTCTCCTCAGATCTCTTCATCAGGAAAGCATGTTTCCAAGAAGGTCCTATACAGCATAGAGTAGCAGGTGTGAAGTTAGAGCCATTGTGTGTGCACCATGATACCAGTACAGTATAGTTTTGATGTATTTCCTATTAAAACAGGAAGTTAGATAGGACATTTTAAAGTGCCTGTGTCTTTGTTTTTTTGTAATAGTTCATGGTTTTAGTTTATATCACTGCTAGTTGCTCACTATTACTTGTCAGAAGAAGGTAGCATCAGTGGGAGGCACATTGCCATTTCAGAGAGCATTTTTTGGGCAAAAATTTGGATACCCCATGGGTGCAAGATGAGTCATCAATATTTTTGTTCTTTTTTCATGGCAAGAAAAAGCTTTTACATTGTAAATATATATTTGCTTATTTTTAATTTTAGGAGTATGTTAGGACAAATATGGCCTAAACTGATCTATGACATAGACTAAAAACAATAAAACTCCATATTTGATTTCATGAGGTCTTTAACCTTGTTTTTGATGTTCATATGTGTGTTTGGGTGTCAGAACTTAACATTGTTTTTGTGTTGTGTGTACTGGGATTGTGTCTACACGTATGGTACAAATGCTTGTGTGTCTAAGCTTAACCCTGTGTTTGTGTCTGTCAGGACT
>JAZGTK010005525.1:0-22252 GCA_036877625.1 Ambastaia sidthimunki
TTCAAACTGAATTCTGCTCACAAAAAGAGGTAGAGAGAGAGAATGTGAAAATGAGGAAAACTGAAAAAGGTGCAACATACAATTTTTAAATCTGATCAAAATATGTTTACATGAATCCCAGCCAGCTGGACAGGAACCGCTAAAGTAGAGCATCTGTTGCAATTAATGTTCAAACAGTGATTTCAAACGGGGTTGTTATATAAGCCTGTTCAGGCTTGTATGCCCCGAGCGCAACATTACGCAAACAATCATTACTGACCTCAAGCCCATGAGCAACTATGACACACTGTTTATTGGCTTCTTCAGACATATTTACAATCTGCTCCCAGTCATGTCAACTTGCAGACATCAAAGTTTTATGATGTTCATTACTTTCACCAATTCCCAATGGTCATGAATAGTCATAATCTCCTAAAATGAATCTTCTGTAAGAAAAAACTGGAAGACACGAGACATGAGGCTCAGATGTTCCTTTTTGGAAGATAATGTTAGATCCTCATTGGTTGTTAGAGCCTCGTGCATAAGATCATTCTGGCCTTAATGAGGATGAAGAAAAAATGCTAGGACGTATCTGTTCCCCGTTCACACACACACCTGTTACTTCAGTTCCACCGTCAAATTCATTAAATGTGTTTGTCTGCTTGAGTGAAATTCCAGGAAGAACTTGCATGTGATATATCTAAAAAGTGAGTGAGGTTACTGAAGACTTCTTATCTGTGTGTGTGTATGACATCACTAGATGCTATGAATCTCATATTGTACACTATATGTGTTCTTATAATAAATCAGGGCACAATCATTGGAGCAGATGCAGTGAATTGATCAAGGTTTATAATGTCTGAGTTGCCAGCACACACTGTTTAGTCCTTAGGGCAAATCTAATGAACCCACTACACAATCAACCATATTGTGTAGATGTAAAGCAAATTAATGAGATTGGGGCTGTTTCAAGAGCAGATGTCGATGAGTGCACCTCTTAAACAAGCAGTAATTGAAGTACACACTTGAAGTAAAGGCTTGTGTGTCCAGTAAAGGGAAGCTGTTGTTGTTAGGGAATGCACAGACCTTATGCACAGTTCCACTGATTGACAGAAGCGCTGACCCTCATGTTATATTACATTTACCATTTGCAGTAGTCAAGTGACAGATGGAATCATGTCATCTCAGATGACTCTACAATGTCTACGAGGTCTAAAACTCATTCCTGTAGGCTGTTAGGACAAAAAATGTCAGTGGACGTCCACTTTTAGAATTTACTTTTGAAATAAAATAAGGGCAGTTTTTGGACTCAAGAGCAGGGTGGGGCATATTAGTTCCAGCTATGTGAATGACTGTAGGTGTTCAGATGTAGAGGGTTTGACATTATTCTAACCTCTCAGGGGCATAAAGAAGATTTACACATCCTTCCTGTGTGTTAAACCTTTTCATTGTGTAGTATGACTGTTAAATTCTCTCGAGCTGAAGTTCAGAACAAAAAAGTTTTATCACTTTTATTAAATAAATATATACACATGCGATTCGTGGTTTTTCTATATTTATGTTGTCTTGGGCAATGGGACTACACTGGTTAAAATTGTCATCAGTATTTTGCCTTGTTTTACAGTAAATTAAGTAACATCCTAACAACCAAGAAGCAGAAGCAACTTTACACTTATTTACAAAGCATCTTTACATAATTTTAAGATTTTGGGAAATTTAATTGAGTTTATTTATTTATGTGCACTTGTTGATGCGTGCTCTGTTAGTTTTGCATGTTTGGAAAGTTCAGGAACAAGTAAGGGTATAGAGTAGGGTGCTGAGTTTACATTCCCTGACATAACCCCATGAACCATGAGGATGGGATAACTTGGTTGAAAAAAACAGTGTTAGTTGACTGCGGCTAAACATTCATGCAGCAGTCATGCGAAAGGATGATGATGTAAGAAAACCTTTTTACATCATCATCCTCTCGCATGACTGCTGCATGACTGTGGATCTGCATGAAAACAATGTCTTCATGATGAGGGAAATACCAGAAGAAACCTTGAATCTATCTAGTAAAATCATAAGGCTTACAGTTTTGAAGTGTTCCTCTGGCCTGATAAATAATTTATTTATTTATTGTACCTGGCTTTAGTACTAGTTTTGTAGACAAACCTCCATAATGGGTTAAGGTTCAGGGTTAACACAGACAAATGCATCAGATGTAGAATCCTAAGTAGGCATTCGAGACAAACAGTTTACTGCCGCATTTGCTTGACTGCAAGATGAAAACAGCTGAAAATCAAGTAAGATTTTCAACATTTTCCCTGATGTGATTTCTGAGCTTCAGACGTTCTTTGACGTTATTTCAGAACAACCATTTGTTATTAGAGCAGTGTGAATGAAACTCCTACACTAAATTCCAGTGTGAAGAGAAAGACAGGATTTGTGAGGAGTTAAAATAAACAGGCGTGCGCTCCATATAGCACCAGAAGATGCTGCTAACGTGCTAATTGCTTAACACGGTCTGAACGCTAATCAAGCTCAATTTGCAATTATTATTCCAGCAACATGTTTTTGTATATGATATCCATTGATCTGCATTATGGAAGGTCCCAAAACCTAATTCTTACTTTGAAATAAGATTGTTTACAAGGCCTGTTGTGAATAGCGGTCATGTATGATGAAATTAAGTAAACTACGATGTTGAATAGTAATGAATTAATCACTCTGTGACTAGCAAGCTCTTTGTTGGCATTTTGTTTCTATGGGGCATTTTTAAATGTGCATCGTTTCAAGGTACAAGAAAATTATGCAAAAATATGATCTGTAATCATCCAGGGAGCAAACTAAAGAAACACGGAAAGAAACAAACAATTCCATTAGATGCTAGGAGAGAATTTTGGTTTAAATCAGACCAAGTATTTTTCTAAACAGTTAGATGGTACAATATACATAAAAGAACAATGTTTAACACTGATGGATGTTACATTCAGAGTAGCATTAAGAAAACATATGTCATAAAAGACATCAGTAGTCCCACTGGGGGCAAGCCAAAGTCAACTGTGGCAGGGAACTAAAACTCCACAGGGGTTACGTAGGATTGTCCTGAATCATTGAAACTTTTTGTAGTCACATTTTCTCTCACTATCCTAGAAGTACTTCTTTAAATATTGCAATGAGTTGCGGTTCTTCCTGAAATGCTGATGAAATGATGAACATTAATGTCTCTCAACTAAGACCTTAAACAAGGCTAACAGAATTAAATGTTTAATTAGAGCAACATGACTGAAAGCAGAGACTAAGCGGAACTGCTAAAGAGAGTTTGGTTGGGAACTGAGGTTCAAAACAGGAAAACCAGATATGACAACATCCTGCAAATCTTTACAACTCCACCAACTGCTGATCCAAAAAGTAATCCCAGCAGACACTGATGGTTAAACAAAAGAAGAAAATAAAACTAGCAGAAGCATTGAGCCATTCCAGCACACAGATTCTCAAAGGAAAGAAATTTAATCCGGAGTTAAAACACCATGTACTGTTTGGCACTATGTGCTCAGAGAATAGAATAGACAGATAGACAGGAAGGCAGACAAAGATGGGTTTAAGGGAAAAAAATAATTGTTTATTTACCCTTACAGTTCCAACAAAAAATCTTTTATACTATTCTACTGAAGAAAAAAAAATAACCCATATCTTGGACGGTCTATAGGCGAGTGAATTAACAGCAAATTTCCATTTTGAAGGTGAACTATTCTTTTAGGTTCAGAGGTAAATCCAAAAATCAATAATTCTATATGTTAGAGAAATGTTTACATATATTTAAAGGGACAGTTCAAATTAAAACAAATTGTCATTGCTTCTCTGTTCCTTCTCAAAATTGTGTGTGAAGATACAATGTTACATAAATGTCAGGCTGCCCACTGACCCATCTGAAGCAGTTCTGGTGCTGTGTTGGTTTTGTGTAAATAAAATGCAGCTTTAGAGAAGCCTTCACTCGCCTTGCCTAGCCTTTCCTTACTCTTATGTTGTCTCAAACCTATAAATATTTTTAGCAAAACAGCTTTGGAGTGACATAACTGTGTGTAAATAAGGACAGAATTTTCATGTTTGGGTGAACTACCCCTTTAACTCTGACATCACAATTTTTCCATTAAGCCTTATAAACTTGTGCTGCTTGATTTCCTGTAGCAGAAGCAACATAAACATTATTTTCTCTTAGTTTCTTGAATCCACTGAATCATCTAAGAGCAGTCTGGTCTGCTCTGCTATTTCAGTACCTGTCATAGCTAATTGGATCAAAGAAGGATGCTGGGTTTAACCTTTACAACAGCTGTAAAATCATTACAGCTCAAAACGTATGCCCAAGCAGGAATGTATATCGGTACATATGAGAACAGTTTCATTGTACCTATGAGTGTCTTTAATCAGTGCTATCACGTGAATTTCATAAATAAAATTCATTGTTACTGTTCTAATTGTCTTTAACCTCCTGATGCATTTTAGCCCTTTGAACACTCCTAAATATGATTGTAGAAAGATTATTGAAAAGATAATACATCAGAAGCAATATGTGCTACAGAATATTAGGACCTTCTGTTTTGCCTTAAGTGGAAATAACCTGGTTGGTATTTAGTGGTATTTACTTGAATTATTTAGTATCAGACTGTTGCTTTTTATGTTAATGTGTAGTTAGATGGACCACATTGCTACATACACATAAAGCTTATTTACACCTTAGACGACACCTAACGACTACAATATAACAATAAATTTAAAAAAAATCTAAATTTAAGAGAATAGAAGACCACGTACCACAACTATGACAATAACGATACAGAATGATATAGTTGGGATCTGTACTATGAAGTACTATTTCAAGTAGAGCACCATAATTACTATGCAAGTAACTTGCAATTTTATGTTTAAAACAAAGTTGGCGATGGAGAGGCAAAAATGACTGATTCCAGCTTTAAACACCTTAAATACTTCAAAGGTGTAGTAAGTGATTTCTGAGAAACGTGTTGATTTATACAGTCCTCCCCTCATTGCTCCACTTTCAAAATAACAATCACGCTACTCAACACAGGCAGTAACTATAGCTGGCACATACATCCCCTGTTGTGTTGTGGTGTTGTTTTCTCCTATTTACATAGTCAGGACTATATGTGCAAATATATTTTTTTCAACACACAGAACAGACATATCGCAAATATTTACAAAATTGTTTGGATGTTGATTTCAATTTTCAACAGCTTTTCTCAGAAATTGTTTACTGCACCTTTAACGGCTTAAGTTGCATTAAATAATGGAGGACAAGCTCTCTTTTAATGGCTTCAAAAACACTTAAACTTAAATTTAAAGCTAAAATAAGTGGTGTGGTTCTGTTACTCTCCAGCAGGCAGATCAGCATGTCGAGACTGTGTCTCTGTCAGGTACTGTCAATGATTTGTGTTGACACTGTGCTTTGGTCTTAAGGTCCCTGTCGAGAGTCTATGGCAGAATGAATGTTTCTTTGTCCTGACAGCTAAACCCAGCCTGAGCTTCTCCTGGACCAGGTTTTATTTCTGGCCATGCCGGGTCTCTTCTCATCACTGAAGCCCTGATGTTCTGTCAGGTGACAGACTTTCATAAACATGATTTTGTTAGCTGGTTGCTCCATGACATTATGTAACATATATACATATATAACAAATAACAGCATTGTACGTATATATGTTTTCAGTGAGCTAAATGTCTTCTTTTCGTGAATATACGTAGACATTGACCTCTGTGTGATATTGTAGCATGTGTGTAATGTGTGTGTGGTCTCAAGGGACGCTGAGGGCCTAACTAGCTACAGCTAACTAGCTTTTTGGAGACAGAATGTTTTTACCTGTCAAAAATAAAATCCACGTCCTTTAAAATGTGTCTAAGTTAGTATTTGAGCAATCTTAAAATTCATACTTTTGATATTTAACATGATAACATGGTTTTGCCATTTGAAATGTAACCTTCCCTATTCCATGCTACCATCATAGCACCTTTTGTAATGATAACTAGACAAAATTGTACATTTAAAGTTTTAAATGTAAGAATTTTATATTATAGTAATGTATTTTGTAACATCAACTGGGCCTCAATACTGGTGAGATTTGCCACTTGTCCTCAGGGGAGGAGTTTGGAGAAAAGAAGGTGTCAAAACACAAGGAACCCAAAATGCATGCAATCTGTCCAATAACGTGTCATCATCAGAGCTTGTGCAGCTGCTCTGGAGCGACTGCATTGGTTGACCCAAGAGGCTCACCTTCATCTTGCGATACTTTGATGTCATTGTAATGTTGAAGCGGCGCAGATGAAAGTCAGACAAATGTGTCGCATGTATTGCATCAATGTAGGCTCCAGTTATTTACACCCTAAGATGCTTGAAATGACAATGTTTACACGTCCTTAGAATAAAGCGTTTGACTGCTGCGTGTTATCACATCCATCGGTGGGCAAATCTCTTTTCTGCTGAACTGAATGTGTCATTTCATAGAAGTTGCTTGTTGTCACACGCAGTCAGCTGGCTTCATCAGTGAGGGCCTCACTTTCCTTCAAAGACGGACATGAACTGGCTCTCATGAAGCTTCTGAGAGTGTTCTGAGATACTTTAGAAAAATGGGTCCTGAGGTCAAAGCAGTTACCACAATCAGCAGCATGCTAGTAACTGTCTATGTAAATGTCTGTTTATATGAATGCCTTTAATCACTGTATTATATAGAATGATAAGAATATAAAACTATATATAGAGTCTTATATAGAATATAAGACTCATTTAAGCATGACTGATGTGTTAATAATAATTGAATGTAAAGTCTCATCAAATCATGCTAAATCTGATTCCTGCACTTTCTTTTAGTTTCAGGTAGCATCAGTGCCTGGGCTCAAAGGCTGCTTGAGGAAACTCCAAATTAAAGAGGACACATGGCCAAGGATGTGTAAATCACAAAGACATGCTGAGATTAGTACATCAAGACAAGGGTAAAAGGGTCTTTGTTTTATTCAATAGAATTTAACAGTAATTGGGATTAAAATCCAATCAGAGACTCAACTAAACCATTTAATTCGCTTTAAAAATCAACTTACATTTAGAAACCTACAGACTTTTTGGATTGCTAAGAATTATACGTCTTTGTCTTAGTCATATGTAGCATTTTAATTAATAATTTTACAATTTACAAATTACTTTTCAATGATATTTATATATGAAATTACATTTATTGTAATTTTTGTCCAAACATTTTTAAACATCAGTCACATACAACAATTAAAAAGTCACATACAACAGTAAGATTCTTTCTTTCTTCTAAATATTATTGTTGCTTGGCAAAGAATTTGATTTACTGTGACCGCAAAACCATCAGATGTTATTAGTCTCAATTTATTTTTAGTGTGATGTTCATCCAATCTGAGAGATGAGACATTGTTTGGGTTTTATGGTAATCAATGGAAAATTGACTCATGGTTTTGATACCTGTCTGTTTTTGTTCAAGTGTTCTCCTTTAAAATGACTTTTGTTCTGACAATTGAACTGAACAATATTGCCTCTGGAAAATGGACTCATGACAAATGTTTAGTGATGTGTTATGCCCTCATGGACCACAGCTGGCCCTGGGTAACCCAGGTTGAAGATGCTTTATAACACATACCAACACACACAGACCTCTTGAGCTATACCATGTTTATATATAGGTTTGATGTGTGTAAAACAAAGCAAAACCATGTTTAGTGTTGCTAATATTTAGAACCATTTAACATTTTACTATTTGCAAAAATATTGTGACTTGTTTTAAGGCTGTATGTATAGTGGGTGTCTGTGTTATGTATGAGATGTTGTTAATCACTCTTGCTTGGCTGTTTATGATGGTCACGGGTGGCCTCATGTATTGGGGTCATGTCAACATAATGAAAACAGTGCAGATGGGACTCCCAGTGCACTGGTAATTGATTGCATGTTTAACACATACAAATTAAATGGTGCCCTTGACAGCACCTTGGGATATTTTTATATGACTGTTGTTTTAGAAACAAGAAATTCAGATATTAATAATACATTAATATTATGTTTTTTTACAATTAAAGGTTACGCACATATTGAGACTATTAGTTCCACCAGCACTGTAATAAAAAAAAAATCTTATTGAAAAAATCTATAAAAAATTATGTTGTGTATTAATAATGTTTTATAATCTTGAATTGTTGTAATGGAAACCATTAAATTGGCATAAAATGTATATTTATGCTGCTCGAATTGTTTAGTAGATGGATTGAGGACTGGGGTCAGCTGGTTGTTGTGTTTACAGTAGCCCAAAACTTAAATCACATCGTCTTTGTTTAATGCAAACTCATAAGCTCCGCCTCTATCCAAATAAAAGATTCAATGTGACTAATAGCTCAACAAACAGAAAAAACTTGCTACACAAAATCTGACACACAACAACGAAAAGTAATGTGAATATGTTTTTTCAGATGAGCCTGTTTTAACCAGTCACATGAACTTTTGCCTCCCACTGTTTTTAAACTCTACTAATTGTGCAAATGTTTAAATGCTTTTATTAATAGGCTAAAAGAGCCTTTACACTCACATACTGATGCCACTCACACATGCTGATATTACCTGGTGTAGCAGCTGGAACTATTTATAATGTCCAGTTCCTCAACTATTACAGATGGTGTTCTCCTCTTTTTCCCTGACACAAACAAATGTTGTCATACTTATCTAAATGAGACTAGGTGAGATTGTACATGCTCACGCATTTGTATAACTCAGCTTTGTGCGAGGAATGAAAGAAACAATCGTTTTATCCTCTGGCCTTGATGCCATTTCTTACTGTGGCAAAGTGGTTTGCTTTAAATTGCATTGTGTTGTCCACTACATGGTTACTGTACTGTGGAAACAAGTGTGTAGCAACTCCTAATGAGTGACATGCTCGTGTGTGAAATTGCCACAGAGTTTTCGACATTGTGTTCCTTCTTTTGCAATGTTCTTGTCGTCCCAGAGTTCATAGAATGAAAGCGCGTGTCATTTTTATCATCTTCCAGGCACTGTAAATGCAAGACCTGTGTTACCAAGCCAATGCTATGAATTACTTATGGACCATTGTACTTTTAACACACTGGAGAGGTGTATGAAGGTATGTTTAGTGATCAGGTTTGTTGAGGACATGCGGAGAACTTTCATCGTCTTCTGTATGAGAATTTTGCTGATGTGACATCAGTTTTGCAATATATTTTTATTGTCATTATGCAAATATATGTAAATTTGCACTGCCGGTTTTACTCTCTGCTCTTCAGACATGTGGAAATTTAAACCAGTTTGGAAGTCCAAAGTATAATTGATCACCTTCTATTAATATTGATCTCTGTAAACTCTGTAATTTCACCACATCTTGCATCAAATATTTGGGTGTTCTTTTTAATAACAATTTAACATTTAGGAAACAGATGAATGCTGGGATAGGTTCTAGATTGCTTTAATCCTTATTGCTAGGATTAAACCTTTTCTTCTTTCTCACAAGATGTTGGATGTTGCTGTCCATGCCTTTATTACATCTCGCCTGGATTACTGCAACTCTCTTTACTGTCATGGCATTTCCAAGAAATCTGTTACACGTCTTCAGTTGGTTTGGAATGTCACTGCTAAATTCCTTAAAGGACACCGCAGATTGGATCGGAGCAAAAGTGATCATCTTACGATCACTGCACTGCTGGAATGAGCTTTTTATCTTAAAAATTCTGCTTTTTGTGTATAAACCTCTGAATAACAAACACATTTCTGTTTCTATCTTTTTTTTTATCATTAACATTTATTCATTTGGCAGAGGCTTTGAAGTGACTTACAGTGAATTCAATGTTTACATTTTTATTTCTTGCATTCCCTGGGATCGAACACACAACCTTTGCACTGCTAACGCAATGCTCTACCAGTTGAGCTACAGGAAGGCATTTCTGTTTTCTTCACCCCAGTAATCCATGCTGTTATTAAATTGTAAAACAGCTTGCCAACACGCATTAGAATGGTTGTGTCATTAACTGCCTTTAAATCTTCTCGCAATTTCTTATTCTTTTCACTGGCATTTAACACTGTGTAAAGTATGTGGACTAATATTTATATTTGTATAAATCTTTTTCTCTCTGTACAGCACTTTGGTGAGCCTGTGCTCTCTTTTTAAATGTGCTCTATAAACACAATCTACTTGAAACCAGCTGTGGAATGTATTTGGAATGGGAAAGAAAGCTAATGATAAGAATAATTGAACCTTAGAAGTTGAAAAAATTACCTCAGAAAAAGCCTAGATGATTAACTTCCATATTCCAATAATTCTAATAATGGTAATCATATGCAGATAGCAAAACGCAAATGCTCCTCTATTTTCATGTAAAATTAAATTCATGTTTCTTTTGTATTATTACTTGACTGAAGAGAACATTGTGCGCAAGAAGTAATTTGAGTTCGTTAGAGGTTATCAGATTTTTCTTTGATTTTTACATTGATTTTGGCTAAGACTGACTTTCACACTTAAACAAGACCGGAACACTTTTACCTCTGTTCAAAGATTACAAAAAGAAGAACAGAAAATGAAATTGCGATTGTGTCCAAACTTATTTTCCCATATCAAACGATTTGAGGCAATGACGCATTTGCATAAATTGTCTTTTAAAATGACCTACTTTTGCTGGCAAAAAGTGCGCAAGTCAAATGGAAAAATATGAGGTTTAAGATTTAAGCATCAGTTTTCATTACCATCCAATTCAGTTATTTCCAGCATGTAACTTTCCATTAACACATTAAATTAGTCTGTGTTAAGATACGTTGCTTGTGTTATTTGGATAAATTTGCATAGAAGTTTTCAGTAATCTGTTGATATGGTGTATACAAGCCACAGAAATATAATTAAAGCAGTTCTGGTGTAAAGGTAATAAATGTGTTAAAACTGACAGATTTGAATCCAGCTTTTAAGGTAATGAAAGAGATCACTCAGAAGTAAACCAGTCAAAGGGTGTGAAAATGATGTTGATTGACATTTTTGGGGGGTATTGGATGTTCCACAATGGAGAAAACAGCCTGAGGTCATTTTTGTTTATGGACAGCTGAGCGTGAGAGTGTTAGGAATGCAACATCTAAATCTCATTTCCTGTTTGAAAAATGATAATGACAGTTTCTGTCTAGAATGTTGTAGTTGTTAAGCAATACTTTCACGTCTCAAGTCCAGAACCTAAATGTAAAGGTCTTTTTTACCACATTTATATCAGCAAATACTCCTGGAGGCGTGACAGATCTGAGATTGAGAAACGGTATTAAACAATTTTAAATAAAAGGAGGTAGAAAGCACTTTTACAGCTTTTGCTGGTAGGCTGACAGAATCCCATTAATGGGATTTAACAAAGGGGAGCACAGCCTAGTGTTGTCCAAAAAGCTGCAAATAAAAGAATAAGCCCTCTTAAATCTGTAGAACCAGTGGGATCACTTAGGGTCCAACCTACATAGATAACCAGGTCACAAGACTGTTTGCCAGTTTTAGTTTTCGTCTGCGGTGCTGAAGTTGAAAGCTGTCAATATGTGCTCACTCTTTTTAGGAGGCTATATTTTAGGAGCAATTGTGTGGGATTTAGGAGCAATTGTTAGAGTTGCTTCTAGGAAGAAAAAGAAAGAAAAAAGAGAAACCGTGATTCTTGAGGAAAGAAGCCATTAGAGTTGCATTTATTGCTTTGTAAAGCAATGCATCACTACCAGTCACTAACAATTCCTACTAAACAACACATACTAATATGTATGTATGTATGTATAATGTATAATATATGTATAACGTATGCATTTATGTATAACTTGTAAGTCACATTTAATACAGCTGCACAAATGTAAACATCTTTGGGGTTCTTTTAAGTACCTTTAAGTTATGTACCTTTAAGTTTAAGTAGTTTTAAGTTATGTAAATACAACACCACAATACCACAGTGGTATATTTTTACAAACAACCCCTAGAATCAAATGGCATACACACAAACATGAGCTTTATATAAGCTTTTACTGTCTGTGGCCTCACATTAGTGTGGGCCATATGGGGTCTTAAAATAAAAGTGAAGTATCTTGCTTCTCATTAAACAGCTCCATTTTCTTGTCAGGAACTCTTTACTTCCTAACAAGTTCCTTTCAGGAACTCTTTCAGGATTTCTATGGAATAGTGTGTATGAAGTCAGTTTAGACAGTAGACTATAGTGTTCATTCCATTTGTTACTCTGTGAAATCACACACAATGAGTTAATCTGAATTGCCCCGCCCACATCGGGTTACGTGCGGTGGCACTGTGGTAACTAACAAATTAAAGCGTATCTCTTTCTCACAACCCACTCTTGGGCATCATCATAAAAACCAGCCTCTCCATATTTTACTAGCTTTAGTATGTAGCCATACTAAACAAGAGTCATTAAAATTCACAGCAGACTCTGAAGAACATAGGAACACAGAGCTGCTGTTCCTTATATACAGCCTGAAGCATTTGCGTCAACTTCGAGCTGAAACCGTAATGGCTGTACTCTGCTGTGAATAGGTGCTATGGGTCTTTGATGTCTGTCTGCGTAGGTTGACAGTTCCGTGAAGGTTCTCACAATAAATATAGACTCACATTCACAGAACTGGAGCTGTTCAAGTGGCTCCAATGTTGGATTATGATGGGAAGAGAGAATCTGTTAGATACTGGTGTGACCACCCAGATTTCAGAACCTTAATCTGATGGCTGTTACAGTAGTTAGGAAAACATATAAAAGTCATAGGTACATTTAAGTTGGTGGGGCTGTTGGTGTTTGACTTTTGAGGATTTTTTGTTTGCTTTTAAATATATGTCATATGGCTTTTATTTTGAATTGTATTTTGTAGGCCTTTGTTTTTGTTTGCTGAAAACAAAAACTGTTTGCTGTTTTTGTTTGCTGAAGTTTGCTGAAGGGTTTTGATTACTGATTGTGTTCATTCTGTTTTTATACCCTTTTGTTTGTCTTTTGTTTTCTATATTGAAAATTGTCAATATAAATTTCTATATTTTCTATATTTCACATGTTGGTGTCTATAGAGTTTTGGTCATTCTAGGGGTTAGTCTGTGTAGGGTAAGTTGTGTCAGAGTGTTGTGTAGTTCATGTATTCTTTGTTGTCACTCATCATGTCTTGCAGTTATTCCAAGTGAGTTCTCGTCTTGGGAGTCCACGCTACAGTAAGTGTAAATGAAACACCTCCGTATTTGCATCTGCAAGGTTATCTGACGCTACAAAACATTGATGCGCATAGCAAATGGATCATTGATCATGACCTGTATGGACCTAGTCTGATTTAGTTACTTACTGAGAATAGCAACAGTAACCAGTAGAGAGTTCATCTTCAACACAACAAGCAAACAGATACACAACAAAAAGCAGCATTTTAGGATGCGGGCCCTGAAAATCTCTAAAGTGGCTGCAGAAAGCAGAGTTTGGTTGTATCGCTCCTCTATTCACGCTAATCTGTGTGACATTTCTTGCTATCCATAGCATGTGATTTTAAAGATGGAACACATCTTACATTGACGATGTGAATATTTCACAAGATTAAGATGCATTTATCATGAGCATTCATTATAGGCATTTATTATGCAAGATAACCCTAGAGAAAGGTTATTAATATGTGTAATCATATATTATAAATAGCTCTAGTTAAGTGCTGAAGTACACATTGGGAAGTTGGAGAGCAAACATCTAAAGCCATCTTGTTAACCTTAAAATTCTGTTTAAATTGTATAAAAACTTCTTCCGTTAGAATGTATTTATCCTTTAATCAAAACGTTTATAAATAAATAATAAATTTAAACATAATAGATACATTTAAATCAAATATCATGATAATTTTTAACAAATTGTAATATTTTAGACTTTATCTCTATATTTAGTAGAATCCATGAAAATATAAATGCAGTGATGTCAGAGGTAGTTTGTGCTTTTCCAGGTCAGTCAAGTCAGTTTTGATGTCAGTGATGTGTGAGGATATTGTGCAATAGCATTCAATGATGTCATGAACACTGATTTAAAAATATTAGCTGTGTTTATCATTAACAGTTTTGTTGCCCGAGGACAGTCAGAAATTCCTTTTCAAAAATGTATGAAACCTATCAACTTAAAATGCCTGTGTTAAAACCTGCTAGGCTAAACAACATGATATAATGTATGATCATAAAATGCACATTACTACATCTGTGAAAGATATGTTTAGACTACACTGCTGTATCAACTGATTGGGTTCCACCTTATAAACACTCATATAACGCTCATAACGTGCATATTTCTGCACAAATATCACTGCATAATTCTTTCTGCTGACATTAACACTCTAGGCATATCTTCCCCACATGGATGCATAATTTCAGCAGATGCTGTACTGTAATCCTCTCTAGAGCAATCCAGATATCTGCAGTGCTTGTGTACATTGTATCTCAGAGAACTTTTATCACTGTCAACATTCTAGTGAGATGATTCGTCTCTGTTGACCTCTTTTTACAGACTAAGCTCTGCTGGGCTCTCAGAGACCAACATAGTCGAGTCTTCCATAAAATTGGCAAATTTGGCATGCTAGAGATGGGTGGACAAGAGAATCATGGGTAAAATTAAGTTGCTCAGGTGGTCTGAAAGACACTAGGTGCAGGTTGGTAATTTCATGTAACATAAATAACTATGACTATATAGATCAAAGTAAAAATATGAGACTAGTATGAGCTGGGGTTGCCTATAGAATGTGAATTGTAGAATTGTTATTTTCTTCGAAGGAGAAACATGATGATTTTTATGTAGGTAAACTGTTGACATAGTAAAAGTTGAGTAAATAAACATGGCATTTTTTAGAAATCTCATTTTAATAAAGAGGTACAAGGGCAGTATATCACATGGTCATAAGGAATCTATAGTAGATACTAAAAAGTCTAGGAGTCTAGGAAAAGTGATTTGAAACATGTTTTGTATTTGAGGCACATGATCATTGGTATCACAAACCCTACCTCCAGTTTACTGTGTCTGAGTGAATATCTTCGGTCAGATGGTCCTAAAGCTTGATGGAATAAGACCTGAGAAGTGATGTCAAGCTTCCCAAGAGAAACAACAGACCTTTTAGCCCTTGGCTGTGAACAGAAAGACAGGCACACAGAGTATTAAAACACACAGTTCACCCTGTTTAAACCTATATTCCACTGAGAAAGATCAGACATGTAGCTAAGTCTCCAAACAGAGTCACTGTTTGTGAAATTCTGTTTTAAAGCACTTTACTATTGGCAAATAAAGGGAGCTATAGAAAATGTGAAATGATTAGGTTTTCTATATTAAACTGGAAGATTAAGACTGGAATAAGACTTAGACTGGAATTAGATTTAGACTGAAAGGTGTGTTAAGCCATTTCGAGGACTATCTCCTGGACCTCTACTGCATGCCTGTATCCCGTGAAATCATATTAAAAACCTTTCCTCTCAAATTACGACGTTGAAGATCTTTAGGCTTTCAATTACTGCCCCCAGTGCTCCTGCCACCCCTGTGATTTCACAGCCTGCTCTCCTTTTCTCCTAAAGTCCAGCTGATCTGGATGCAGGTGGGGGTTGAGATTAATAGAGCTTCCAGTGGGAGATACGACAAACCAGGCGGCAGATGCTGGTGATCAAATCTCGCCGTAAATTGCCCCGTTAGATCTCAATGGCTGTGATGACCTCGAGGTAACAGGTTCCTTAGAGCAAATCCATTCTGAGGCTGATGTCCCCCTACTGGCAAAACATCAGCACGTATTGGTCTTTAGAAAGCATTATTTGTTTCTTTATCCCTTTTCAGCCTGGATCCCAGCATGCAACATGGACCCAACCTCTATCTGCTAAAGCTTTTTTCACAGCTTATCATTAGTATATTTATCCATATACACAATAAACAACGCCTGCAATCTCTCACTCTCGTCTGTTTTCTCTCGACCTGCTTTTCTTTGAAGTCTCAGCGGGCACAGTTGGCTGCTAATCTTGTTTCAGCGGGCTGACAAAAGCTGTTGTTTCTTGTGCAGAAGCCTGCATGAGCCAGGATGTTTGCTTTTCTCACACAGCAATGAATGGAGCAATCTGTTCTGGAGATACATAAAACGTCACAGTTATATGTCAGGTTGTTAAAGATATTGGTGAAAAAATAGCTTATCCCCCAATTTCATAGAAAGTGGAACGATTTAAACAAAGCTCACAGAACTTGGGTCTGTTTGATCGCTCATCAGAAATCCCTGGAGTTCTTTAGGCTTAAATGATCAAATTCTCAAAATCTCAATTGTATAGAAAAAGGTTTTCTGTCTGTTCCAGCTTGACAAAAGGTGAAAACATTTGGAATGACCAGCAGCATCACAAGTGCATTAATTACTGTATTTTGGGTTCTAGAACATTTTCCAGTTTGTTTTTCCTTCAAAGATGTTAATGAAAACTGAAGAATAGCACATAAGAAATTATGTGCATTATAAAATACTTGTTTGCTCAAGCAGCCATCCCAAGTTATGATTTTTTCAATTCATGTCTGCACATTTTTTAGACCTAACCAATCCAGTAACCACAAAGGGTGTAAAATTCTTTTCTTTTCTCCCTTCATGCACTCTCACACACCTCTCCACAGTTGGCTGAACACTAGGATAGCTCAACATTGTCATGGAACTTTGAGCAGAAGCCTCCCTCTTACCCTCCACTATTTTATATGCTTCAGAGTCGAGCCATTGAGAGAAAATTGGATCTATCTTTGAGAAGCGAGACTGAGGAGGAGGTGGGGGGTGTAGTTAGGTGGTTGAGGCTGGAAAAACCACGGCAAATCACAATGCACCTAATCCTGCCTGTCTAAATGTGACCAACAGCAGTTCTTGTATTCCACCTGACACAGTAATAAACTTTACTTACTGGCTGAACTGTGATTTTTTTTGTGAAGACTAGCTAGACATTGACTAGTCTGTGCAAATAAAGCACTAGTGCCCGTCCAAATCAATCACCTGGTTGACTCTTTCCCTGTAGAATCAGTCTTGGTCTGTCAGGAATTTCATTTTTAAACACTATTTTTTTAAATTAAGTAGTAAATAATGACTGACAGCTTTATGAGAACTATAATTGAAGTTGAAATAATGCAGACTGACAGCTTTATAAGAACTATATAGGATCAAATACCAACCTCTGAACTCAGGGAAGGGCTTTCTTATGGTAGAATAAATCCCTATGGAGAAAATGAATAGGATTTGTACTTCTATAACCTGACTGTTGGGGTTTGTGTTTGCGTGTCAATCATTGTGCATGTTCAGGTTTCCTGAAATGTTTTGGACGATGGAGTTTCGGTGGAGAGAGGGCCAGTAGTTAAACCAATGCAAGCTCGTCTAGTTATGCTGTGTAAAAGTGTGGACAGAAGGGTGCAAAAATATGCATTTTCAAATTAAACTAGAAATATGTGAACACTGTTCATTATTTTAAAGGTGCTTCAGATATTCTATTCTATTGTGCACTCAAGGGAAATATATCAAGTGCCTTAAAGCAAAGTGTGGCAGAAACATAAATGTTTTGTGGTTTAAATTGATTAGACTTACATATTTTACCAGCTGTTCAAGAGTAGTCTCTGAATAATTCTATATTCTTAAATGTGTCTTCAGGGTGACCTATTCTTACTGTGAGGTAAGACAGAATAAATAAAAAGCCCTGTTTTTTTCTTCTTATTTACTGAGCTTTAAATTAATATAATCCCGCTGAATTATAAATGATTTCCAGCAAATGCTATCAGTGACAACCTTTAATGCAGCCATGTAAGCTCAGCTAATCTATTATTCATTTAGCCAAGTCTGAATTACCACATTTTCTCCAAGTGTTAATTGTATACCATGAATATTAATTTGTGCTATTTTATTGAATGCTTTTTACTCTCTTATAACTACTAAGACAAATGTTTTCTTTTGTTATCCCATTCTGTAAGCTACCCAGTTTCTCTAAGTAAAGAGATATGAGTGTCCCTGTTTCCCTAAAAAAAATACCAAAAACCTGTAAAAGAAGTACCAAAACAGATCAATTGTCTGATCTGTAAAGGTAGTTTGTTTACTTCATTATTTTTTAAATTATGATAAGAGAAAAATCTCTTATCATTATTTTCCGTTTTAAAGTTTCACATTGAAGCGTCAACTATGTCCAAACAAAATTTTTAGGTCTTTCATCACTTAATTAAGAAAAAAATATTTATTTACTTTTTAACATGTTTCTTTAGATGATGTAACACTAAACAAAGTTCCATGTTTTATCCAGATATACGCCCATGCGTGACCAAATTTAACAGACACGGAAAAATCTGTGATGTCATAATGTGTGTAATCAAGTGTTTCGCTAACTCTGAACTCTAAGGATTCAAAGTCTATTATAATGAAGGACAAAATCCTACTGTTTTAATAAAAATGAACTATTTTGTATTAAACTACTAAAGGATGCAGTCTTTTGTCACTTTAAAAACAACCAAGGCAGTCAGTAAGCATGATGGAACATTGTTTGTTTCACTTAACCCAATTAAAACCTCCCTGTTTAGAAACAGATGTTGCTTCTGATTGACAGTTCTTTTACCCTTTGTAGTCTGCGTGTGAGTACAAGTGTCTGCAACATCCACATACTCCGTATGCATCCTGGTGATTATGCAAAAATACAACGGTTATCTATAACTCATTATTCTGTGCTTACATCATACCATTGTCAGGGCATTAGAAGAGCCAGAGCGTCCAGGGAAAAAATGACATGAATAGAGAACAAAAGGGATTAGCATCCAGCGAGAAACAGTTGAATTTAGCATGCTATTCAACGCAACTGCTCTATGCATATTACATCATTAATTTGCCCTCATTTTGCAATACCCCCGTTACTGCAAGAATGCCTCCCAGTTTCATTAAGCATCACCAATATGAGTCAGGGTCCAGACATATGTTTATCAGGAATGCTGTGACCATCCTAAACCTCAATGGAAATCGGGCAGTTGAGTGAAGCATAAAGACCTTTTCAACTGGAAGGAAATGTTTATGTGTTGTTAGGCCTTAGAATGCACACGGGAAAGCACAAAATGGCAAAGTATAATTATTCTCAAGAGACAGAGAAACATATCTGAATGGAGTAAAATGAATGAAATGCAAGTTTTGGAATTTTTAACCAGTTTTAATATCATGTCAGATTTAAATAGGTCACATTTCAAAGCAAATGAAATATAGATGTTAATTCGTATCTCTTTGCCATTTACTTACTGTTGGTTGTATGGCATGATCTTTTATCCAGTTTGTTCAGTTCTAAATAATTTCTGGTCAATCATTGAGGTTTTTTCATGGCAAATTTTAGGGTTGTCAGCGATTGCCATAACAAAATGCTTCCATCTTACATTCAGTCCTCTTAATAACACCTTCATATTGCTCTAGTACAAAAGAACCAAAGATTATAAGCTTTTGACATGAACTTGCCATTATATAGTGAACGAAGGCAGTAATGCTCTGAGATTGAGTCAAAAGAGAGCTTTCCACACCAGCTCTCTTCAATCCTGATTACTAAGGCTTTGTTAACATCTCAACATGCCATAGCAGATTGCATTTCTAATTATCTGCTCTGAACTATTATGCCAGTCATGGCTAAAGGCTCTTCTGATGGATCTGGCAGCCAGATTAGAACATTTTATTGCTGGTGTGACCCATTTGGTCAGTGCAGTGCAGCCTATTAGCTGCAAATAGCTAAACCATCATCTCTGAGAAGATACCTAATTTAGCATGCACTGAAAGTGCTTAATATGGAACCAAACTATACAGCAGCTACAGTGTCTGGGGTGTAGTGTGCTTTGGTCATGACAAAAATGATCTTTCTCCAACCAGCCAAGTACAGAATGTCAAATAGATACCAGGTGTGGAAGGTGTGAAAAACACTTTTTGTTACTTTTCAGATATAAATGATACAAACCACCACTTTTTAAGATGGATGAATTGTTATTGTGCACAAGTAAGACGTTATTTGTCTAATACTTTGATCCAATGGAATTTAAAGTGCATTACCTACAGGGAAAGTCTCCTTGAAGTAAACTGAGATTATGTGCTTTTCTCTAGGGCACAAGCATGACACTTCATGGATTGTTTCTTGCATGTTTGAACCTACAGCACAACCATTTGTTTACCAGCTCAGAAAAGTACAGTAAGCATAAAGCAATACCACTCAAACTTTTAAACATCTAATCTCACAACCAGTTTTACCTTCATATGATTGTTTTGGTTAAATCCTTTTACACATATACACCATTATAATGACAGATATTGGAGCTTGTCTGTGGCTTCATCCCTCCTTTGAGAGTGAACTGTCCACCAAAGTCTCTGTCACTTCCAAATGAGACCCTTTAATATGCAGCACACTGGGTGGAGATTTATAACGACTCACCACAAAGCTGTAATTGAGCAATTCGTCTTTTTTCTAGCCAATATAGTGCAATAATCTCTGCATATAGAACAGATTCAGTAAATGCCACATGTCTTTTGGCTGCTGAATAAACACATTTGCATTACAATGTGATGAGCACCTACAGAATTAGAGTTGAAATATGTCACACTGCTCCTGGTTTCTGCATGTCATTCATTGCCAGAGTAGCTCAGTCTGTTGATTGTGAATATCTCTTTATCCACATTTATTTGAGGTGTTTTAAGACAAGCTCATCAATCTCAACATAATGAGGTGTAATCCTTATATTGATAAAACAATTCTTTATGTGTGAAACACAAAGTTTTAGTGAGGGAAGTCTGGAGGCAAAGCTAGTGATTAAACTACACTATGAATGTGGCATAACTAGTCCTTAGTCCTCAGTCACAACTTTTACTGATTAAATTCTGTTGCTAAACATGTACAAGTTGGCACAGAATGTGTACACTTTTATTAAAGGCATTATCTCTAGTGCCTGATTAGAATACCTAGCTCTTTATGTCTGGAAGCCCTTGACTAAAAACTTGACATTTTTGTCTAAGAAACAGGTGTAGCACTATTTTTTAGTATAAGGTGATACATAAAGTAATAATTAGGTACAAATATAGATGTATTGCTGTGGGTGAAATTAAGAAGGCAATGGAGGCACAGTTTTAATAATGCCAAACAGCTAACAAACATCAGCCAAGGTGGATCCACTTTAGCAACACCACAAACAAACACTGACAAAGAAACATTGGGGCTATATATTCAAAAAGCAATTAGGGGTAAGCAGACACAGGTGATAACAATAAGGGCAGAGATGGGACTACAACAGGGGTGTGTAACAAAACTGGTATCAATAACAATCAGCGTTTTAATGATAATTGTATTTTGATTCAGCAATATAATACTTAAGTAGTAATATTGGTTTGACAGTCTGATGATGGTAGGTTAATATTAAGGGTGTGTCTGCAGAGGTGATGTTTTACATTTTTGGGTGGAGTATTCCTTTAACAGGTATTGTGCATTCATTTGCAAAGGTAGGACAATTTATTTTTGAATATTCTCTCCTTGCAAAAAACTTCTGACAGGAGTGTCCTGTCACTACAACCTAGTTTAAGGCAGACAGTGATTAGCCCAAAGAGGTCTAACAGCCTCTGTTGATGACAGAAGGGTTCGTTCAAAGAGGGCAGTGGATATTATCTGGGGGCTAAACCAGTGGTCTCTGTAATTGACAGAATACACATTAGACTATTATCAGTGCTCTTCCCCACCCACATACACACACACACAAAATAATGTTGCTGTGCAGAACACGACCGAAAACGCAAGAAGATTGTCTGTTTGTTTATTTTTCAAACTTATTTTAAGCATTTTACGCAGAAGCGCTTGTTCAACGCATTAGATGGATGCAGGTCTACTGTGGGAAACAAAGTTAAGCCTATAGCTTAAACCATAAGGATAACGCATTTTAGAAACACTTTTTTGAGTAGATGCTATTTATTGACAATTAAGTGAAACATATCTTCACTGTTTGTATATTTACTTTTTCTTTATTGCAGTTCAAAGCACACAGAAGTAACTTTATAAAATAAACAAATGAAAAGCGAATACAGCAGACACGAGCTAGCACCCTAATGCCGCATTTTGGCAGCAGAGAGCGTTTGAGCTTATCGTTTCATTCCAGAGCAATGGCACGAAGCTGGGAACAGGGTCAATGTGGCACAATAAATAGAATCAGGGGCGCACACGTGCGCACACACGCTGCGCAGATGCACCCGGCCTCAGCTGTGCGCGCTGCCCGCGGCAGCCCGAGCCAGACACTGTCACTCACT